>JAOBYK010372793.1:3250-16429 GCA_025434845.1 Phenganax subtilis
TAACCCAAGTCACAGAGATGAAAGACATAACTAAGGACCGCTGGCAACTACATACGTACCTAAACAATGAGTCCCAAATTTGCCATCTGGACAAGGCAACTCACACTTGGTGCCAGTAAAACCATCAGCACATTCACATTTGCCATCTACATGATTACAAGATGCTCCATTGTCACAATCACACCTGAGCAAGCAGCCATTACCATACTTCCCTTGGGAACACTTGTTCTCGCAATGATAGCCATAGTAACCTGGGAACAATGACAAGATGTTTTAAAAGATTGATTCATTCAATGACAATACACTTCAGGGCCCTTACTTTGTTATTTAACTCTGTCTAACACCAGATGATTTTTACTTGTCAAGGTAAGAGTCTTGCATCTTGATAAGTCAGCAAAACTTCCCTTTGTACATTCATTGAGTGAAAATCCACTTCAGTGTACACTATTTATTTATTTTGCTCTGCTTAATAGCAGATGATTTCATTTGTCAAGATGAGATTCTTGGCAAACTCACCAGGCAAGCAAAGGCATTTCCCAGTAACATGATCGCAACTTGAAACTTGACCATCAATACATGAATCGCAGCTCTGAGTGCAATTCACTCCATATTTCATGTGAGGACACTTGTGTTCACAATTATCACCATGGTAACCAGCTAGACAAAGACATTGACCATCAACCAGGCGACACTCTGCACCATTTTGACAATGGCATTTCTTGGAACATTCTTGGCCATAGAGGCCTGGCTCACAAGTCTGGCTGCATCTAGAAATTAAACAATGACGAACCCTACAATTTCTGAAATTCTAATTTCAAAAGAAATTACTACTTCTGAAATTATAATTTCTCAAGCCAAGGCAAAATTGCGCAAGTACGACCTTTCGTTTGGCGGTTCAATTTTCTTACCACTGTGCTGCCAGGGAGGTCAGTTTGCCTAGAGATGTTTCGAAAGATTGCAAGGCTCTTTTATAACCATGCAAATCTTCAAATAAGGGAGTGTCTAACTATGTGCAATCCAATGTAAAACCCAAAAAACCAAATAAATTTTGCAGATTGTCTGGAGTCTGTAGATCTTCCAGAAACTAACGGATTACTTTTATCTACAAGGTGTTTAGTCTATCTACCCCATTGGGTTTGTATGGGTTACACATAGGATCATGCAGAAGGATCAACACAATTCTCATTTCAGGACATGTGTGCACACAGAAACAGCCAGCCTCAGTTTTAGTTTCTTCAACACCATAATGAATCTATTAAACATTAAAGTGCATTAGAATGCAAAAGCTCAAGAAAAACTTTCGCAGCAGGAACCCCCCCTGAATTTCAAACTAGGTGTTTTTCTACCATTGGAAATTAGTTCTTTTGGACAATTTGAGGTTCGAATACCGGGGAGAACAACCAAAATTTTCAAGATGGCTGTCTGCAAGAGGAGTCCACAAGTGAACATGTATTCAAAAGTGTGAAAAAGAACTTAGTTTGCTAACTACAAGCTTGTATAAGACCCTGAAACTAAATTTGAACTATGAAATAACGTTTTAGGACAGGAACAAAATTTTGCAAATATATGGTTACGTATATAGATATTAACATCAGTAATGTGCACTTTACTATACAATATTTTGATCAAAGACAACTCATTCAGGAAATGTTTACACAAGCGAAGTAAATATGATATGCAGTATTTTGTACTGGTTTCAACGCTATTAGATTCCTGAAGTCAAGGTAATCTAGCACAAAACAACCAAATTACCACTTTTAATACATTCTAAAGCAACAGCAAAATCTGAATTTACCTTGGACCAATATATCCTGGTGGACAAGGACACTTTCCAGTGATATGGTCACATGATCCATTGCCATGGCTACACTGACATAGAGTACCACATCCCGGTCCAAAATAACCATCGGGGCATCTTTGTGAACAGTCATCGCCAGTGAAACCAGCATCGCATAAGCATGCCCCTGACACATGATCACATACCGCCCCATTACGACATGAGCATACATCTGCACAAGCATTGCCATAGTAACCAATAGGACAAGCCTGAGCACAGGTGCTACCAACCCAGCCTGTTGGGCAGACACATCTCCCTGTGACTGCATCACAGTCTTCACCATGTTCACAATTACACCTGAATGAAAATCACAGTCATTAACATAATGGTGTGGAGACTTGACCAAAGTCTTTGTTCCGTATTTTTGCTCCTGTTTATGTAAACTTGTGGATGGTGAAGACATAGAAATTGAAGATGTCGTTTAGACGTTTGACTAAAGTCTTTTACATATTCTTACTTATATTGGCAAGCAAGACCATAAAAACCAGTTTGACATGTTTGATTGCATTTGGATCCTCCCCATCCGGCTGAACACTGACAAACCCCAGTCTGGAGATCACAAGAGCCATGATCACTACAATCACATGACAACTGACAATGTACACCCCATGTGCCATCTGGGCATGTGCTATTACAGTAGGTACCATGCCCCCAAGTCAAACAGTGACAAAATCCAGAAACACTGAAAAAAAAGAACTGATTAGACAATGTGTCAAAAAATGTGTTTGTCGTACACATGAGCAAAAGAAATTGAAATTGAAGTTGTCAAGGAAAGTTGTCATTGCATAGCATACCCATCACAAGTTGCACTGGCGTTGCATAGGCAAAGAAATTTACAATCTGGGCCCCATCTATCCACTTCACATGGCACAGTACAACTAGGGCCAGAGAACCCACTACCACATTTACACACACCTACAAAACAACAAAGAGATGACTCCTACTGGATCTCCAAGAAGAACAGTTTAGAACTGATAAAACTATCCAGTAAAAATATAGTTTGTTTAGTTTAGATTTTCTCCTGTAGTAACACCGGATCAATAAGAGTTGACTCTTACTGCACCTCTGCAAAGATCAGTTTAGAGCTATCCAACGTAAATGTTAGTTTCGTATTCACAGGGCAAACCTGAAATTGAACTGCACTCAGCATTAGGGGCACAAAGACAATGTTTCTTGCAATCTTTTCCATAAAATCCTTTAGGACAAGACTGATTGCAGTATATTCCAGTCCAGCCATGCGACTGACATGCACAAGTTCCATCTGTCTGATCACAGACACCATGTTTACTACATTGACATGTTCCTGAGCACTCTGATCCATATTTGCCAATAGGACAAGGATCATTGCAAGTTCTAAAAGAAAAACAACAAAGCACTGTAGTAATACAATGTCATGTAGTTGTGAGACATACTCAGATGAATGAATGTGTTTTTAAGTCTATTCAAGTGAAAGCCACACCATGACAAGCAAATTAGTAATTTACCATCATACTGTTCTGAGACATGTTCATTTAATTATCTGTAAGGGTCTTGAATCACAAACAATGTTCATACATATAACAACATACTCTTAACCTACTTTCCCATGATTCCTGGTTCACAAATGCATTCTCCTGAAACAGGATTACATGACAGTGTCTTCTCTGAACAGTGGCAAGGCATTTCACACTGAATTCCCCAAGTATCATTCAAACATGGCTGATCACAGAATACTCCTGTCCAGCCTAAAATATGTACCGATAGAATTATTAGTTGACGGTGATATTGATGCGGACAGACTACTCATCTACTTTAAGACCAAAACAAGAGTAGGTGCAAGAAATACAACTATAAGCCCAAAATGAGATATCAAACTGCTGTTGCTAACACTGTCATATTTCAATTGTTGAAAAGGATCAACACTCTACCATATGGAGAGTTACAATAATATGAAAGAAAAGCTTGTGAACAGACAAGATATCTTTAGAATACAATATATTATGCCAAACAAGACCTCTGTCTTGTTACTTCAAAGTCATCTTTATTCTGACTGAAGATGACTTTGAAATAGAGTTAAAATTTGCAGTCTCAATCTGCATCTTGTTTTAAAAACTTGTGAGTCTATCAAGTACCATCAGTCAAACTTACCAGCAGTACAATTGCAGGCACCAGTCACATGATTACAATGGCCATTATTCCAACACTGACAAGTTTGTTTACAATCAACTCCAAAGTACCCTCGAGGACACTCTAGTTCGCATTTTATTCCATAATACCCAGCTTCGCAAGAACAGTGACCTGTTGCTATGTTACAGCTACCATGACGACCACATAAGCATGTATGTGCACAATCCTTTCCATACTTGCCAACAGGGCAAGACCACTGACATAAATGACCATAGTAGCCTGTCATACAATTGCATGTGAAGTTACGCGAATTTGCTTTGCAAATGCCTAAAATATAACACAAATATTATTAAGGATAATGGTTTCAAAACATGACAAACTTGAAAGCTTCTGTAATGGGTTGTTATTTTATGTTGAAACAGCCTGTACATGAACATATAGTCAAGGAAGGCATAGTTTGAAAACTTGGCAAATTTCTGAGCTCCAACAAAATTCATCCTTAAACATACCTCCATTGTGACAAGGGTTAGGGTCACATCCCAAATATTCACAACTATCTCCATGGTAACCAGGATGGCAATGACAAGCTTCACGTGTTTTCAAGTTATCATGTAAACCTAGGAAGAAATAAATCATTCTTCATCAAGTGTTACTACAGGAGGAAAGCTAAACTAAACTAAATTATTTGTACCGATTAGTTCAATCAGGTCTTAACTGTTCTTCCTAGAGATTCAGGATGAAACATCTTATATACTAACCAGTCTTGATGATACTGTCATTCGTTAATGGTTTACACTCTGCATTCAAACTACAATCTCTACTTCCCAGACATTCCTTGGTTGTCACTGTTTCCTGACCCGCAGCTGCACACATACTTTCTGTCATGTAAACACCATATAGTTCAAATCTCATGCAAATCCAATATTTCCAATCCATGGGAAAAACAAGAACACTTTTTGCCAAAACAGCAAATGGAAATTCATGCTCCACAACACCATTTGAATCTGTAAAAGACAATACTAAATGATGAAAATACAATAAGTTGAAAATGTTTATAAAAAGGTATACAGTTATACTTTATAACCGATTCTCTTTAAATGACTGTCAATGCACATAACAATAATCTGTTTAGTTGAAGGATAACATGACACATCTTTGAGTAGTTTGAAACAGGCATGGTCAAAATTGTTATGGGCAATAATCTTCAAGAAGGTATGGAATATAGCTTCTTAAAGCTAAAACCTACTGTAAGTTGTCTACATCAAGGTCAGGGCTTCTTCTGTGCATACATTTGTAATATTTCAACCATTTGAAGAAGAATTGTTAAACATCTGACTAATGTAAAAACTAAAACTTTCTTACCTATGTTGCCTGCAAACATCTTTTTGCCACTAGCAATACTATACCAAGAAAAATGTTCACCATCCACAGAAACTTTTAATCCAAACCTTAATTAATAACAAGAATAGTTTATATTTTGAATATACAATGGGGAAAAAATATAGAAAGAAGTAAAATTAATGGTATATAGCCAGTTTCGCTTTGGTTTCTCTTGGCAGAAACACAGTGGATCAATAAGAGATCTCTAGGAAGGACAGTTCAAAACTGGATCGAAATATCCAGTATAAATATAGTTGGTTTAGTTTAGCTTTCTTTCTCTAGTAACACTGGATCAAGAAGAGATGACTCTTACTGGATCTCTAAGAAGAACAGTTTAGAACTGAAAGAACTATCAAGTATAAATATAGTTCTACATTAGTTTAGGTTTCCTCCTGCAATAGCACAGTATCAGTGAGAGATGACTCTCACTAGATGTCTAGGAAGAACAGTTTAGAACTGATAAAGCTAGAAATAATATACACTCACGCAGTCACCCAGTATCTGTTAGTCTTTTGTTTAATCTGGTGTCCACCTTGTATGGCAATACGAGAAATAAGAGCCAATTGAGGCAAAGTTATCTGCATTCGAACGTAACCTGCATTATGATCTGATGAACACCATGCATCTAGATAAAAAATTCCATAAGTTAACAAATCTTTCCCTATAAGAAACAATAACCAATAATAAATGCTATATAATTAACTTGAATACTAAAGTCATAATGAGGAAAGCAGCAGGAAGAAACTCTATTGAAGATACCGGTATGATTTATAGATATGACCAAACTGTATGTATTATCTTATTGTTCATGTTTATATAAACTTTTGCACAGTGAAGACATGGTCAATGAAGATATTGTTTAGAGACTTAACCAAAGTCTTTGATTTGTCTTTCTAGTTCAATTCATATTTACCTTTTCCATTTAAACGACCAAATTTTGGATCAGGTAAGCTTGATGGTGGATAGGCATTTAAAGCAGAATCAGGGATGAACTGACTCTGCATGCCAAGGGGAACCCATGTGAGTAATTCTTTAGGCGTTAGCATAATGTGACTGTATCTGAAGTTGCTTTCAAATTGAATAAGATGAACAGTATGTTCTCCAGCCTTCAGTGAAAACGTCTGGGAAAAAATTAGACTAAGGCTCAATTAGATAGTTTGTCATATAGCATCACTTTACAAGAAAATTCGTCTGGTGTTAGAAACACTAAAATAACAAAGTAGGGTGCACCAGAATGCATTGCCACTAAATGAGTTAACAAAAACTTTTAGTTGTGAAGATTAGTTTTTTAGGACACCTTTTAGCACAAGACAAGCAATATTTTGCTACCTCATGTCTGTATTGGGTCCACATTGGTCGTCCATTTTCAATATAAGTCGTATGCCACAGGGTCTGATCCAGATTATCAATCTTAAACCGGACACTGTTGTCAGCTTTTGATGTCCCATGTGTAGAAAGCCAGATAGAATACTCCCCACTGACATCAACCATGAAGTCATAGCTTGCTATTAAGTTGCCTCTTTCACCTTTTGCTATCACGTAAACTTGTTTGTTCATGATTGCTGTGATAAGATCATAAGCTGGACCTAGGGGGGAAATTTTTCTTAGTCTGATGTGAGAAGGACGCTTTCAGCTTGACTTCATCAAATGCTGCAGGTTTTCTCTAGGTAATCTGGTTTTATCCTGTAGTAAGGTTGCATCAATCAGAGATGACTCCTACTGCGGCTCTAGGAAACGCATCATATACTGATAGAATTATCAAGTATAAATGTAGTTAGTTTAGTTTAGGTCTCCTCCTCGAGTAACACTGGATCAATAAAAGATGACTCTTACTGGATGTCAAGGAAGAACAGTTTGGAACTGACAGAACTACCCAGTATAACTGTAGTTCCTTTAGTTTAGGTTTCTTCCGATAGTAATGATCCATAAAGGAATTGACTCTTACTGCATCTTTGAAAATGACAGAACTATTCAGTATAAATAAAGCTACAAACCTTTAGTCTTTGGCTGGGTAGCTGGGTGAATACAGCCTGCAGAAGGAATCTTACGCTCTTGGCAAATGTTTGTATCGACCTCTCTTCTTTTCAATGTTTGACAAACTAGTTTTATGTCATCTATGCTCACATTGCCATGGGATGGTGAGAAATCAGGTTCAGGTTCTTGAGCAAGGGTGAATTCAAAGATGATCTGAGTTATTTTTGAAAAGCTTGATAGCTTTACAAATCCTCGACGCCAAAATAGACCACCTTGATCATCATACATGGACCAACCTACGGAAAAATTGTAATAATGTCTTTCATTTTATTTTGTTCCGTTCAACACAAGATGATTTCACTTGCAAAATAGAGACTCTTGCATCTTAATGAATTAAATGAAATAACAAAACCAATTCAAATTTCTCTCGTTAACGCATTGAGTGAAAGAGCACTCCAGTGCCCCCCAATTTGTTGATTTACTCTGGTTGGTGGTCAACGTGAGACTCTTGCATTGCAATGGATTACAAATACGTGACAATCCCTCTTGTTTGTTGCTTGGCAGTACAGCCTACTTTGTTATTTCACATTGTATAACACCAAATGAAATTATTTGTCAAATTCAACTCACCACTATGCATAGGCTTGCTGTATTCCTCTGATACAAGAACAGACAAAGTAGCAGAAGGACTTCCAAACATCTTGTACGAAAACGTCAAAGAGCAAGATTGTCGAGGAGAGAAAACAGGACTGGCTAGCCTCACTAAAGTAACAAACAAATACGATTTAAAATACATACATTGTAAACTCTGCAGCACTTGATTTCTGCTCAAGTCATCTCAATCACTGAGAAAAGTCACATCCAAGACCATGCACTACTAAAGTACTGCATCATATTCAACCATGCTCAACTCTACACTAAATGACATGACCAAAATTTGAATATTTTCCAGACAAACCTGGAAATTGTGAGCCATTAGAAGTAGCAAACACATAATAAAAATCTGATGGAATGTTCCAACCAAAGTTTGGAAATGAACTTGCCACTGAATCATTCTGTCTAGACCAACTAAATTCAGGCGCTGACTGCCAATTACACATACTTTGTGCAAAACTACATTCCAGTACTGTCTCTTGACCAGAAACATTGCATGCTAAAATCAAACATTAAACAGTGATTATATTGATGAGAGAGGACTCTTACAGCATCGCTAAGAAGAACCGTTGAGAAATAATAAAACTATTCAGCGTAAAAATAATCAGTTTAGTTCAGGTTTCGTTCTCTAGTAAGTTAGTAACACTGGAGAAATATGAAGTGACTCTAACTGGGTCTTTAAGAAGAACAATTTAAAAGATAGAGCTATGATCCAATAAACTGAATGAGATCATTTCTAAATGCGCTGAGCATGTACCAAAAGTCAGCTGCCTGTTGAAAAATCTCAGCAGGTCTTGTCAAGAATATCTCCAGAACACGTTATACAAAATATGGGTCTTCTTCATAAGCCAGCATACTTTATCACAATTATGAAGACGTTTTTATTCTTTGAGAAGCAGTCTTGTACATGATGAAAAACACAAAAATTAGTGAGATTGAGTTTAATTTACATACTCTTATCAGAGTATAAACTTCTGAATTTTACCACATTTCTATACACTTCACTTACCTAATATTTCCCGATGGTTAAGACCTTTGTTACAAATACTCGAACATTTCCCCCATGGCCCAGTTGTCCACTCATAACTGTCATACTGTATCGACTTGCAAATTCCTTTTTCCATTGCAATTTCTCGCTGCGAATTACAGTTTGAGGTATAAATAATGACCCGTATCCTAACTTTATGCATTTCTTGTAACATTTGATCATTGCCCCAGCCTTTTTTAACAAGAATACTGAAGCCATTTTTGGTGCCTTTGTCACGTTTTGGTAACCATATACGAACTTTGTTTTTGTCATAAGCATACAAAATGCCACCATATCCTTTAGTGTTTTCATCTGTAGACATTACAACACCTGTGCCTTCAAAGATAAGGCCTTTAGAGTCAATTCGACCTTGCACAATAACTAGGCTAGGCACAACACCAATATTATGATCAATCTCCAAAAATGTTTGATCATCCAAGCCTTGAGATGCCATAAGTTTCCATTCTGTCCTAAAAGTTGGTATGGGAAATTTTGAAACCCATGCAAAAATGTGAACACAGCACTTTTGGGTATTCTCTGCATATTGTTCATTACCCCAACCATTTTCAATAAAAATGCACCCTGTTTTTTTCGTGCCAAAACTAGGAGCCCATATCAGAATTTTTTGTTCATCATATGCAAAAATAACTCCCCCATAGCTACGCTTCTCCGAATTTTGGCTAGACGTGATTGCATTGAACCAGAAGCCAGTGTTGGCTGAGGCGGGGGTGGCTGGGTAAGGGGTGACCCTCACAAGAACTCGTTCTGGTATCTGACCTAATTTATGATCAATCTGAATGAATGAATTATTAAGAGAAAGAGTATCAACTATCTTGTTTGTTTGAAAACTCGGAAACGGTCCAATATACCAAATCTCAACAACAACAAGGGCTTTTTCACAGCTTTGACTAAAAATCCCGCCACCCCAACCTTGACCAACTGACACAACACGGCCATTTGACCCGGTTCCTTTGAACACAGAAGGCGCCCAGATTCTCACAACGCTTTCATTGTAGCCAAACACAATTCCTGCGTGATGATAGCTTGTTTTTCTAGCTGAAACTTGGGCTGCCCCAGTCGCTTCGAAGCATAATCCCGAGTTGACACCGTTCAAAACTTTCGCATAAACACGTACATAAAACGGCATTTGGGCCTTTCCCGTTTGTACTTCTTTAAAAGAATCACTGCCATTGTTGGAGCGTAGAAAAAAAGACGTCTTAAAATCGGGCTCGGATAAACTAGCCAGCCTTAAATCGTTGTACAACGAGTGTACTAGCGTTGCATGATACACCAAAAACAACAGCTCATTCCAGCGCCACATTTAAGCAAATTTAAACGCCTCGCCGGCAGCAAATTGCGTTGAATTAAGTCTTCAAGGTATGCATTTTCTTGTGCATATAAAGCACTTAGTTTTAGATAAAAAAGAAACGTTTCATTGTGAAGTACTGGTTTGCTAGAGCCGTAGGTGTGTAATTGGTAAAGAGCAACCACTTTGACATAGTGGAGATTAAAAATTACATTGAGATTAGAGTAGATTAAAAGTGGGTCAGTTTAAATTAGAAATAAGTTTAAGATTTAGCACATTAAACTTACGATTGGATAAGGATTAGATTTTGAATTGAAAAATTAGATTACGGATTCACGACTAGATGAGCAAAATAAATTCAGTAATTAAATAAATATTAGATTTAGAGTTGCATAAAGACTAGATTATCTTTAGTTTACTACAGGTTTACCATAAGATTACAATTCAGATTAGGATTTGATTGTGATTTGACTTTGGATTTGGTGGATAAGAAAACAATCTGAATAGGGCTGAATAGATAAGCTAGAATGAGGTTTGGTGATTATGCCAGATTAAGATATAATGAGCTGGCAGCAATTTTCGTTTTCAAAGTGCAAATCATTGAAAGGCTAATTTTGCAGGAATGAAAAAAGCAAAAAATGTTCTACGTAAAGAACTAATAAAACGTCTTGCTGAAATGCCAATTGAACAAAAGCAAATAGAATCTGCTGAAATTACTGCAAAATTATTCCAAATGGCAGAATTTAAAGAAAGTCAAAGGATTTCACTGTACATGTCAATGCCGGATGAAGTTAATACAATGGAAATTATGCATAAATTATTTGAATTAGGCAAGCAATGTTTTATACCGCAATATATTGGTCCAGTTATGAAAATGGTCCAGTTGAACTCGATTGCTGATTACGATTCATTACCAGTGACCTCATGGAATATTAAGCAGCCAGATGACAACCGTGTTGATGCGTTAGACACTGGAGGACTGGATCTGATTGTCGTACCTGGTCTAGGTTTTACAAAAGAAGGGGCAAGACTTGGAAGAGGAAGAGGCTACTATGATACGTATATTAACAAGTGTAATAAACTCGAACTCAATGCTCCAATCACGGTTGCTCTTGCATTTAGTGTCCAGATTTGCAATGCTGTGCCCATTTCAGAATACGATATGATCATTGACCATGTCTTGTATGCAACATGATGCCCTTAAAAATTGTTTAAAATGAAACAATACAACGGTGCTAAGTTACAATAGAGGTATAATAGCTAATACTATCTGACAATTTCTCTTATTAACTCATTAAGTGACAGTGCACTCCAGTGTACTACTTTGCTATTTTACTTTCTCTAACAGCACATGATTTCACTAGCCAATAAAATAATCAAACTTATTTTATGAGCTTGAAAACAATTTAAAGCCAAAAGCCGACAAACCTGTGACTAAACTGGTGGAAACTCTTGCCCCTAAACTTGTACAATTTTATCTGTTTATTTGATATATATCAAAATGTATGAAAATACACAATTTAATATTGACAACATAATATATACAAGGATTGTCAATGAAAAAAAATTTTAAAGATATAAAAAATACTCTAAGTTAGTTTGTTTTAAAAATCTCTTCATAACATGTTTGACATCAAACATTATACTCTTTCATTTAATATTATTTAGACATTCATTGCAAGCAATCAAACTTCTGCAGATAAGAACAATAAATGGTCGAGTCGAATGCGTTTAACTCATTGAGTAGCAACATGCCCCATTATATTACACCAGGGGCCGGTTGTTCGAAAAGTGGACAGCGCTATCCACTGGATAGTGATTTTTTTTAGTCTTTGTAAAATTTTCCATTGATTGCTACGCAAGAAATTACGACTGATATCAATAGATTGAAGTGTCTAATATTATATCGTTGACCAAAATCGCAGTTTCTGCATTTTTTGTCCAATTTTGTGGACGTTGAAAATTTTGCTATCCAGTGGATAGCGCTATCCAACTTTCAAACAACTGGCCTCAGATTATTTTACTTGTAAAGAAGGTTCTTCCAACTTGACGGCTAAGCAATACTTGTCTGGTTCAGTCAACCCATTATATAGGACAGAAGTGTTCCAACTTGACTAATAAAATCATCTGGCATTAGATTAAAGCAATAAAGACGGGTGCAAAGTGCATCTTAATGAGCTAAGCTGTAGTTTATGATATACAAAGGATACAAGGTCACCGGAGTACTATATTACATCATCAACAACTGATGCAACTCTTTGAAGCCCATTTGCTGCTTCAGCACTTTATATTCTTTTATCACTGATATCCAGTTCTGTTGGCTCTACTTCAATCTCTGCAGAATCTAAATCATCATACTCTTCTACTTTATTATGAATTTCTTTTAATTCCTTAAGCTCTGGATCATTTTCCCTCTTTTCCCTTTCTTTATCCTCAATCACATCCTGTTCAGCTGACATGACAAGTTCCCTCATGTTGAAATTATCAGAATCTTGACAGTTGATGCTATGAATCCTATGTAATCCACCCCAGACTTTTCGTTTGGAATCAGCCGTCAACTCCTCTGGGGATGCACTACCTTCAATGCTTTCACTGTAACCATGGAACTGAGTCGTTGCATTTTGTTTCTCTCGACTAAGTCGAATCATTTCTCTTGATCTACGGTTTTTTTCCAAAGTGAATTCACTTTGTATTTCCTGCATTTTGCTTTGTAAAATTCCGTTCTGCCATTGCAATTCTTTCATCATTTTTACCAATGTTGCAAATTGATCACAGTTTTCTTCCTTTTTGCTGGTTTTAGGATTATGGTCTTCAGCAAAATCTGGGCCATAAAACACAAATTCCCAAATTGCTCGGGAAAAGTCATGCTTTTTATTTGGACGTTCTTCCAAAGTT
>JAOBYK010372904.1:0-16421 GCA_025434845.1 Phenganax subtilis
GTTTTAGTTGACTAATTGCCCCAGGGTTGACTAAAATAGGGTTTTAGTTTTAGTTATAGTTGACTAAAACAACACTAGTATAAACATTATGGTCAATATTGGGACTAAAAAAAAAAAAAAGAAAATAAGGAAAAAAAAAAAAGAAGTGAGTAAGACGAGCCACGAACGAAGTGAGCGCAAAATGTATAATTTTTAAAATAGAATTATACATTTTTTTAGATTATTTTTCCTAATAACCATCCTCCTAAGATTCCTGAAATTCCCATAACGATATGTTGATATTCTTGCATTTCCTTACTAGGTTTATAATAGTTTTCTAATCTTGGTTCTGGAGTCCATTCTAATCTGGTGTTTTCTATCATTTTTTTAAGCATTTCTAAATTCTTATTTGTCGTATTTATATCTCTATTAGCATCGGATAATTCCTGTTTAAGACGAATTTCTTTATTCTTTCTCGTTACTTTTTTTTCATACCATGCTTCTTTATCTCGAGCTAATTTTTCCATAGCTAAGTTATGACGATTCATTTCTTTTTCATAATTATTATGATTGAGTCTGCTGAATAAAAATCCTGCACCTGCAAAAGCAAAAGCGTTAAAAAGTCCTCCTGCTACCATAGAAGCCATTTATTTAAAGGATTCCTTGTCTTTTTTATGTTTGAATCTTTTCGGGAATTATTTTTTTGTCTTCTAGATATTTTACCAAAATACTTCCTAACATCACGGCTCCAGCTAATTTCAAAGTTCCTTGAACAGATTGTGGTGTTCCTAAGGGTTCTCCTAATACTTTTTTACTTAGCATGGAGATTCCTACGGCAGAAAGTGTTAAGACTCCTGCATCATAAATTTGATTAACATATTCTTTCTTAGCACTCATTTATTAAAAGAACTTTCTTTTTTTTTCTTAATCAAAATTATCTAAGATCTTGCTGGGAAATTCTTTATTATTTTCCTTATTATTTTCTTTATTGTTTTCTTTATTATTTTTTATGATAGGATTTTTTTTCTTATCTTTTTTAAGATACATGTAAGAAATCATAACAAGACTGAGTATAAAAACTATTATGGTCGAAGTAGAAATAGAAAATCCAAGTGAGGTTTTTTCTTCATGATTTTCTTCTAATATTTTTTTCTTATTTCTTTTTTTAGCTTCTTTAAAAATTTGAGCTAGTCTTTTTCCAGCTTCTACTTTTCGAGGATCTTTTTCTTTCTTCCCCGTGGTCAGGCTCTTTTCTTGCATAGTAATATTTGATCTTGTTTTATATTTTGATCTTGTTTTATATCTTGATCTTGCTCGGTCATTTATTATGAGAAAAAAAATTCTACTAAAAATCTACTCAAAATTTTTTTAAGTAAAAACATAGTAAAAATCAAGTAAAAAAAATTTTACTTAAAATCTACTCAAAACTTAGTCAAAATTTTTTTAAGTAAAAACATAGTAAAAAAATTCTACTTAAAATCTACTCAAGGCTTACTTAAGATTTTTTTATTAAGTAAAAACATAGTAAAAATCAAGTAAAAAAAAAAATTCTACTTAAAAGCGTATTAGCTTTCCAGAACAACATATAATTCTGATTCGTTTGTGATCCTAACTAAGTTGGTTTGACGACAACGCATAAAAAGTACGAGGATGTTATCCACGTTAAAAACATAATCTTGTAGTTTAAACTCCTCATCTAATTCTAAGATGTAAACATCATTATTAATTTTCTTCAAGTTTAAGAAGTCTTTTTTTAACACAGTAAAATAGACCTCTCCACCACCTTTTAAAATGATGTTAACTTCATACTCCATACTGAGACTTGTTAAAGTCGTATTATCGTCAAAAACGTGATATAGTAGCTTCACTTTTGTTTCATAATTAATTTTAGGAGGTCTAATAAGGGTAGGAGGATACCCAGTACGATTGCTAGAAGGTTTTTCCCAAGTAAGCTGATCTAAGTTAGAAAATTTAAACGTAAACAAAAAATACGATCTTAATAAAGAAATGTCATTTTTTAACTCGAGTTTTACGTCTCTTATTTTTATCATGTTATTCGTTGCATGGGTTTTAACCGTTTCACCCAAAGTTTTATTAGCAGCGATATCAGTTTTATTAGCATTGATATCAGCTTTATTTTTAGCAGATATTTTTCTATTATTCTTAGCATAAGTATTCATAGTTGTGATGGCAGTAGTATTGCTCGTAATATTGTTTTTATTTCTTAAACTTCTTACCCTATTCGTAACGACTTGCGCTTCATGAGTGACTAAATCTTTTTTTTTTTTCTTTTACGTTTTTTTCTACATTTTCGAGGTTATTATTATCATTATTTTCGTATCCAAAATAGGTTGCCATTTTATTATAAGATATATTTCGAAATTAAAATTCCGACGATTAACATTACGCCTGATATTTCTAAAAAAAAATTATTATTATTTTCTGGAATATTTTCTGGAAAATTTTTGAGATCATTTTCTAAACTTTTTTCTGGAACTTTTTCAGGAACTTTTTCTGGAACTACTACTTTCTTTTTTTAACACGGTTAACATTTACGTTCTTACCAAATGACATCTCACCTGTAGCTAAAGTTAAGACATTATTATACCCTGGTATTGGCTTTTTTAAAATAATCATATTTGAAGGAATTAAAATAATTCGTGGACCTATAACCGTATTTAAAACCACATTTGTATCAGATATAGCTTTTTTCATATTGGAAATAGTGATCGAAGGATCGTCTTGAATGATCGTAGCTTGAATTAATTTATGGAACACGTTTTGGGTTTGAAAACTTTTAGCACCTTGATTAACGATACTCCATCTGGTATTGGCTTGAGCTCCTAAAACACTATAAACATAAGATTCCACAGCTTGTTGGAATAATTTCTGACCAAGTTCTGTTAATCCATCTGAGTCTTTTCTTATAAATAATTTCCAATCCAATTTGCTTTTATTAATAATTCTAAAACCATCTCTATAAATCGTTTTTAAATTAATAAAATTATATGGGGAATTTTCTCTATATCTTTCAGGGTTCTTAAACATTTTCCACTTTAAAGAATTAAAGTTTTAAGTTAAGTTGTAAGAATTAAAGTTGTAAGAATTAAAGAATTAAAGTTGAATTAAATTATTAAGAATTAAAGAATTAAAGTTGTAAGAATTAAAGTTAAAGAATTAAAGAATTAAAGTTTGTAATATAAGTAGTTAGTTCAGGGTGATCTTTAAAATAGTTTTTCTTAAAACTTAGTTTAATAGGAATTTTTTCTGGATATTTTTTATAATATTATCATTTACATAACGTTTTAATTTTTCTGGATAACGTAGAAATCTTTTCATATGATAATAAAAATAATATCTTGCTAAGGAGCTTATAATATTTGGTTGTTTTCTAGAAAAATGTTCTACACTCACTCCTCCTAGATAACTTATAACATAAGCTGCTAATAAACTAGTAAAATAAGAATCACTTATATAATCAAAAGTAGATTTTCTTATATCTCTATTATCGTTTTTATTCTCATAGTTTGTTTCTAAAGCCAAGAAATTACTTGTAAGATAATCTTTTTCATTCACATAAATTATAAAACGGTTAAAATCTAACCCAAGATTTTTATTTTCTAGTGTTAGTCCTTGTAGAGTTCCAAAATAGTTCCAAACTTGCGGAGTCCAATATAGATTTTCTCTTGTATATAAAGATTTTTTCCATTCTTTATTTTGTTTAAAAGCCCAAGTTCCTATCTCATATCTATAATTTTTACTAGCTTTGTGATAAACATGATCAACTAATTTTAATGTTGTTGTGGTTATCTCAGGATAAACAGGGTTTTTTTCTTTTTTTTTAACAACTTTTTCCTCAAAGTCAAAATGTTTGAGGTCAGCATGTGGGTATTTTTTTAAGAATCTTTGCTCGGCCTCGGATCTAGACCAAGTTCTGATTAATTTCATGGCTTTTTCATAGTCTTTTCCATAATATTTTTTATACATATCACTTAGCTGTGGAAATAGTCTATCTGTTGCGACTTCCATTTATTAATAAGATTTTTTCTTTAATAAATGAACAAGCTTACTGTATTTATAATAAATAATTCCAAGGAAATAATCCTAGATAGAAATATAAAAATAGAAGATCGTTTATTTGTAAAAACAGCTAGTATTTATTTGGGATTATAAGAATATCAAGAATAAATATAAAATCATAAAAGTTGGAAATAAAAACATAGTTTTAGATGAAGGATATTACACTTTTAAAGAAATCAAGGAAAAATTAGATCCAGAAGGTGTTGAGTTCTCTATCACCCAAGATCATCACGTCAATATTTTTCACGAAACAGAAAACTTATCTTTATATCATTTTGGTACGCTATTAGGATTTTCTTTAAATAAAAAAATTCCCGCAAATACCCGAACGAAAAGCAAAAATCCTGCTGATATAAATCTCGGTTTAAGATATATCACCGTGCATTGCGATATTGTGGATAGCACCAAGAATTTTGATACGGATGGAAAATTAAGTTCTACCATGACGACTTTACTTATTACCACGCAACAAAAATTAGATGGATCCGTGACAAGATATAACGATATAGAAAGTTCTACGCAGGTGAAAGATGGAATTTATAGTAAATTATGTTTTGGATGAGTTCAAATATTAACGAAAATGTAGGATCCATATTATTAGAAGTTTATCTATAAGATATTTGTTTTTTCATTGTTAAATAAAATGGAAAAATCGCAAAGCGCTGATATAGTCGGATTTAAAAATGAGCAAGAGTTAATAAATCTTTATTATGATCCTAAGTCTGGTTATAAAGGTGTAGAATCTCTTTACAGAAAAGCTTTGGAAGATGGCTTGCTTATTACTAGAAAACAAATAAGAGCTTGGTTAAAAACCCAAGACACTTATACGAGATATAAAAAAATTATTAAGAGGTATAAAACACAAAAAACTTTTGTAAAAGAACTCGCAGGACAATTACAATCGGATCTCGTAGACATGAGTAAATTACGTTATAAAAATAATGGTTATAATTGGATTCTAACAGGGATAGAAATTTTATCTAGATATGCGTTTGCTATTTCCGTAAAATAGAAAGACACTCAAAATATGATAGAAGCTGTAGAAAAATTATTAAGTGAATTTAAAACTAGATTTGATAAATACCCAGATAAAATACAATTTGATGAAGGAAAAGAATTTTACAATGTGGGGGTTAAAAGTTTATTAGAAAATAATAACATAGTTTATTTTTCTACACATTCTGAAAGAAAAGCAGCTATCGTGGAACGTTTCAACAGAACTTTAAAAACGATCATGTGGAAACATTTTTATTCTAAAGGTACCTACGAATGGGTAAATATTTTACCCGAGCTTGTTTATAATTATAATCATACGAAACATAGCAGTATTTTGATGAGACCTGCAGATGTGGATAAAAATAATGCGCAAGAGGTTTGGCTAACGACCCTACCATGTATGCAATTAAAGACATAACAGATCACGAACCTATTTTAGGAAAATTTTATGAACAACAACTTTCCCCCATGGATAAACGAGATGACACCTACAAACTAGCAAAAGTGTTAAAAACTAGAGGAAATATGGCTTTAGTAAAATGGTTAGGGTATAACAGCAAACATAATTCTTGAGTTCGGAAATCTGAGATTTCCTCATTTTAACTTGAAGAAAAGTGACATAAAAACCTATAAAATAAATGGATGTAGAATTTAAAGATTATGATTATGGTGACTTTGCTCGTGAGCGTGATGAAATCAAAATAAAGAAGTATGATAGAGAAAAATATGAAAACGTAGACGACTACATAGAAAGAGATGATATGAACAACTTGCTAGAAAATCTTGATGAGAAACTTAAGGGTAGAGAAGAAGAAACTATTTTTACGGAACCTGAAGTTAATGTTCCAACAGTGGAACCTAATCTAGAATGGGATAATACCTTTGATGAAATTAACCAAGATAATATTCCCAATCCACAAAAAGACCTAGCGGATCAAAGAAGAATTGAAACCTATGAAAAGAAAGATTTTTTAAAGGATTTCTTAGAATATAATATTAATAAAAAAGATGGGCCTGCTTCCAAAGAGCTTATAGAAAAGATTAAGGTAAGATTAGGAGCAAGAGGACAAGTCTTAGGAAGAGAATTTGAAGGGAAAAATATTATTGTTAAAAGAGATGGTAAGCTTGCGTATTCTAATGATAAAAAAGCTCTTGAATCCATAAATAAGTTTATAGAATTATCCAGAAGAGCAAAAGCCGAGCATCATAACACATTACCTGCACAAATTGAAGAAAATATCGAGATGGAGAATATGAGTAGTAATAGATTAGAAGAAATAACATCACAAGTTAGTAAAGACTCTCTAGAAACTCTAAATAATAACTTAGAATCTTATATCGATAGTTTAGAAACCACGATAAGAGACATCTCCTTAAAGGAAGATGATTTAAATCCAAAAGAAATACTTAGAACCGTAAAAGGATATCTTGAAATGCCAGAATCTCAAACTGTAGAAGATAAACTAGAAAATCTAGAAAATGAAGCCAGTCATTGGGGATTAAGAAAATTACGAGAAACAGATCCAGAAAAAGAAGCTGTATATGATACTCTAGAAAAAATGGCAAAAATGGCAGCTGGTAAAACAAGACTAGAAAACGATATGAGGGTTTTAGAACCAGAAACTCGAGATATTATTGATAAACAAATAGAACTAAATGATCTAAATCGTCTTGAAAAGTTTAAGAAATGGGCAAAAAATAACTTAATAGGCTTAAGTGGAGTAGCAATCGCAATAGGAGGAATTATAACTACCGTGTTAATAAATGCTAGATCTGCTGTGAAAAAAGGAGCTCGAGCCACGAGTAAATTTGCAAAAGCCGTAGCAAAAATAGGAAAAGAATTAGGTCCTATTGCCGCTGGAGCTTTTAATATCGTTAGTGGAATCGTAAAAATGGGAGCCAAAGGTTTAAGTTTCTTAGCTCAAAACTTATGGATTCTAGCTCTTGCCTTAACATGGTTTGTTTATGGCACGTATAAAAATCAAGCGAAGCGAGTTCGACTGTAGTGAGATAAGAGACATGTTCTTAAAAAATAAATTTTTTATATATAATAAATGGCAACCATAACCGAACTTAAACCTGATTTTAGAAAACATAAAATGAGTGAAATTAAAGGAAATAGATCTAAACATACCATTACTTTTAATCCAAATAAAGCAAATCCTGGAGAAGAGATCTATGTAGATATTCCAAGACTTAACAAAGAAGACTGCCTGGTACCAAAATCGTTAAACTTAAAATTCGACTTTAAAAATGCTAATACGAAGTCTTGGTTCTTAAACAATTTAGGAAAAGGACTTATGGATAGATTCTCCGTGTCTGTTGGAGGAGAAACCTTATTTGATAATACTGGAAATGCCACTTATGAAATACATAAAGATCTTTGGTTACCCGAAAGAACTCGAGAAGAAATGTGTGATTTTGGAATCACAAATGAAAATACGAGAAAAATTATTTCCAAGTCTGATGATGGAGCAAAAACTGGAACTACACAAAAAGTTTCAGATACTTTAATAGCAGATGTCTTAAAAACAAAACAAAAAATAAAACTTTGTAAGATCTTAGGAGATCATGGTTTATTATGTCCTTCCGCGTCAGAAAATAGTCTTCAATATAAGATTACTTTACCTAAAGATAGTAAGATTATGGTTGCACAAAGTGGCTCAAATGTAGAAGGATATAGCTTAGAAAATATCGAATTAGAATACGAAAAAATTCAAAATGAAGATCTGGCAAAAGAGAGTATCATGCGATACGAAACTGGAAAAAGTTTAAGCTTCGAACATGTTACTTTGTTAAAAACCGTAGAATAGGGATAAAGATTTTACTTTAGTGAATGAAACTATAAATTTTCCTCGAAAAAGTATGGCAGCAATCGTAATGTTATTTAGAAATAAAACTGTCACACACTCGGAAGAATATGCTTACCCTATTATCGAGTCTATAAAAATTACTATCGAAGGTGTTCCTAATAGCGTATATTCTCAAGGTATAAAAAAAGAAGATCTTTATGATGAAGCCAAAAGATTATTCGAACACAAATCTGAATTAGAATATGAGCCTAGTAGTATGACAATGAGGAGTTTCTTTAAAGATAAATTCGCACTAGTCGTAGACTTAAGAACTACAGAAAATAAACTTGTCGTAGGAGCTGGAAAAAAACTTTTAAACACACAAAATGGAGTCTTACTAGAAATTAAGAAAAAAGCTACATCTGCAAATATGATGTGTCATATTTTTGTAGTAAGTGATGGACTAGTTAAGTTTAAAAATAGAACCATAGAAAATGTTCATTATTAAAAACATTCTATAAATAAATGGGAAGTTGTATTTGTAAAGATCATAGAATAGAAAACATGATTCCAGATCCTGATCGTCCCGGAGAAATGTTAAAAGAGATAAAAATAAATAAATCTTGTGGATGTACCTCTAGACTTGGAAGAAATGGAACAAAACTTACTTTAAATTCTCATTTTGGCTATAATAATACTATCACTGAGGATGTTAAGACCATGAAAGAATAAGATAACGTAGTCTTAAAATGTATAACTTAAAAAGAGTTATACTTTTTTTTTTAACGCCACAAAGTGCTCATAAGGATATCTTAAACTTATTTCTAACTTGGCGTATTTTGTGTTTTTTAATTTTTGTAAAATACTTGTTTTTTCTCCTTTTGAAATGTGTCCTAAATAATCATCAAAAATAAGATCCATATTTTTTTTACTAGGATCATAAAAAGTAATAAGTTTGGAGATATTTTCTCTATAAGGTTTTGCAATAGAAGTCAGCTGCTGCGTAATCACTATAGTAGAAAGACCATAATGTCTTGCAGAAAATCCTAATTTCACGAGTTCAGAAGCACGTTTTTTCACAAAAGAGCTTGATGCTATATCATCTAAAATAATTAAAGAATTAGTTCCTTTCGCAAATTCCACAACCATTTTTAAAAAGGATTCCACATCATCTTGATCACAAACTATAACGATAAAATTCTCATCTTTATCATAAGGCCATTCTTGATAAGTTTTATTCCATTCATAGGTAGGACAAATAAGAAAAATATAATCAAAATAACCTAAGTAGTTTTTCTCTAAGAAGTCTAACAAATAATAAGTCTTTCCAGAATTCGTCATTCCTACAATAATCATATTAAAAGGATCTCCGTAAGTTTCTGAGGTTAAAACAAAAGGGTGCTCTGCACCCGCTTCGCGCTTTCTAGAATTATTTGAAATTTCTTTTAAGATTCCTGTTTCTCTTCTTTGTTCATTTCTTCTTGTGATTCTTGTGCTTTGTTCTGACATTCTTCTTTATTATTAACATTTTCACTCTTATTATTAGCTACATTATTCGCAACATGTTTTCCTACAATTAAGGTTCCAGAAAATAGTCCTATCAAAGGAACATAAGGCGTAATATATTCTAAAATAAATTTTACATCTCAACGAAAAGGTTCATTATCAGAAAGTTCTCTTCCTAAAACAGCTCCATTTTCTACTAAGTCAAGATGCTGGAGTAACTCAGAAAATTTTCCTATAAAAACATCCGTAAACATATTATTTGTTTTATTTCGTTGATCTCTTTGATAGTCTTGGAAAATTTGAACGAGTGTTTTTTCAGAAGCTTTTTTAATATAAGCTTGTGTATAATAGCTGCCTCCTGGGCGCTTTATTTCTTTTGCAGAAGAAAGCTTCAGCAGAGTTTCTCTAATATTTATATCTTGTGTGTTATTAAAATTACTCATTTATTTTTAAGGAAAATTTTGCTAAAAAAAAGCACTACGTGTGACAAAGTCGCTTTACATATCACCACCCGTTATCCTAACCAATCATATCCCCTCATAAGAGTACTACCTGTTAACTTATCACAAACGCTAAAAAACCACGCATCATTAAAAATCGCTTTTTAAACAAATCCCTTTTGTTTGAACCTCATTTCTTGGAATCTCATTTCTTGGAACTTTATTTTTTGGAACTTCATTTCTTTGGAATTTTATCTCTTAGAACCTTATTTCTTGGAATTTCATTTCTTAGAAATTTACTAATAAGATATAGAAAACGTTCGTGTCCCCTGCTCGCTTTTTCTTGGAACCCATTAATCATTCAAAACTTAGACACATAACTTAAGATCATAAAACAGGACACCCTAGATCTAAGACTTAAAATTATAAAACAGGACACCCTAGATCTAAGACTTAAAATTATAAAACAGGACACCCTAGATCTAAAACTTAAAATTATAAAACAGGGCACCCTAGATCTAAGACTTAAATTTATAAAACAGGACACCCTAGATCTAAAACTTAAGGGGGTTTGGGGTGTGGCCAAGTAAAGTGCTGGGCGTGGTCACAGCTCATTATTTATTCAAAATGGCTGCCAAGTTTTTGATGATGTCACAGCTCATTAATTCTTCATGAGATTGCGCAATACTTTGATGATGTCATAGATCACGTGATTAAGTGACCTTGAATGACCTTGACCTTGGCAAAAAATCCAGAATGGCGCTAAAGTATAAGCTACTATTATAGCTCATCAATTATTTGTAAAAAAATTGACAAAAAATGCTGACTCAGGAAAAAAAATCCAAGATGGCGGCAAAGTATATGCTACTATTATGATTGACAAAAAATTCTGACTCGGCAAAAATGGAAATGAGTTTCTGACCCTTGTTTCGTAATAGTAAAATATACTAAGTAAAAGATGCCGACAAAAATGCTGACTCAGCAAAAATGAAAATCGGGTGTTTTTGCCCCCAAAAAGGTAACGACAAAATAGCGCTAAAGTATAAGCTACTATTGAAAAAAGGGCCAGAAGTGAGCTTTACACACTACTGTAGTTTCAGACCTACGAAACAGTTTTATAATTCCAGAGATCTGTTTCATAGTTTCAAGTATAAATACGTAACTAGATCCTAGTATGTGCTCATACAGGATGTTTAGAATATCAGCGGCAATTTAGTTTCTACAACAGCTAAAACTTCACTGAAAACCATAAAACGGTCTAAGATACAATGTAATACATATTTACAATTTTTTATTGAAGGGAACGATCGCACTCGTCAATCGAATCAGCGTTTGTACTACAGCTCTAGTAACTTTAACGATAAATGAAATCGAAAGTTTAGGTATGCTGAGTCGAGTTAGTCATGGAAAGGTAATTGAGTGGACTATTGAAGAAGGAAAAAGCCTTGTGTTTTACTCTACTGACAAAGCGTTCGAAAATATCAGCCGTAATGTTCACTATACTCGCTATGATTTTCTATGGTCACAGTGTTCTAGTGAAAGCTCCTTAAAGATCTTTCACACAACCCCCCATAATTGCACAGTGCTGTGCAAGGAAGCACAGCACGAATGCGTGCAGTGTTAACAGAGGTGCATGTAGTCGTGCGGTCGTACATAACCACAGTGTAACGCTCAAGGATAAGGAGAACATCTGTAACCGCTGCTTGCGACGGTAACACACTCAAGGTCTGAAAAACCTCCATCAGCTCATCGTATACTGCCCATGCATTCCATGCTGTCTTTCCAACACCAAATGCTATCCAAAGCTCAGATAATTCCACATCATAAAGGTTGCAACTGCAGTCAACACAACGTCGGTATCGACAGTGGGCAACATTATCTTTTTTTGACCGCACTTTGCAGATATCAGAAGCCTACAGCAAGAGCCTTGAGTCAGCCTTGTCATGATTACATTGTGATAGACCAGATGTTGTGCCTCTTCCTGCGTTGCACACAACAGACTTCCCTTTTGTGGACACAACTTGGCCACGTTCAACTCCAACTGTAGCTAACTGGTCCGCAAGATAAAGAAACAGCTCTCTTTATTCTTGTCGATCCTCAGACATGACGCCCTGTTCCTGGGACCTAGTTACGTATTTATACTTGAAACTATGAAACGGATCTCTGGAAATATAAAACTGTCCTGTAGGCCTGAAATTACCATTTACTGAGTTCGGTGATTTTTTTATCAGAAACAAGTCAGCAGATATTTAGAATCTTTAGCGCAGCGTTGTTTCCACGATAAGACCAAGGTTTTAAAAACCTCTAAATGGAATTCTAGTATTGATTTCGCCAGGACCCATTTCTTAAATTATTAGGTATGTTTTAAATCATTACTGAGCCGAATTTGGTGCTTTTGTTACAAAAGAAGCAGCAGGTATTGAGAATATCATGCATCGGCCTCGTTTCTATGCTGAAATCCAGGTTACGAACACAAAGCCCCTCTACTTGGAATTATGGGACAGATCTTGCTAAGGCCATACATAATATTGTTTAGTATGTTCTAAACTATATTTGTGCCAAGTTTGCCGTTCATATCACAAATCAAACAACAGATATTCAGATTTAAAGAGCAGCCTCGTTTCCATGAGGAGGTAGAAATTTAAACGGCTTTAAATACAATTCTGGGATCCATCTCACTGGGGTCCATATCTAATATTGCTCTAGATGTCCTAAGCTATCATTGGGCCAAGTTTGGTGCTTTTATCACAATTTGAAAATTTATTGCACGATTCTGCCGGACTAACGAAAAAGTTAACTTTTGACCAAGGGAATCGCTCCTACTTTGAATTTCTTGAAGTAATGCAAACGTGTTTGCTTTTCTCCATTATAGTACTTTCCTTCATGTCTAAGCTAACGCAACTAGCTGGCTTGAATAAAATTTACTGACCAAAAGTTCAGATTTAATAGCTACATTCTTTTCACTCATTTTTAATCGCTCAATATCGGCACATTTCATGAAGAATGGAAGCAGTTGAAATTTATTCCCATATTCAAGAAGAAAATAGAAATAATTTCGATTATTGCCGTCGACCGATTTCAATTACCCCTGTTGTGCTGAACATTTCGAAAAAAAATGTTTATAAGCAGGTTCATATTTGTTTGAGACGAGAAAAAGATGCTTGCTAGCCGCCAATAAGGATTTCATGGTCTTCATTCAACTCAGTCGCTGCTTCTCTTCAGGCCACCGCTGGTCGTACAACATCAACTATAGCAATGTAAAATCAGTGATGTTTTGGACCTTAAGAAACTATTTGACACTGTTTGCGTGAATGGAAATTCTTTTCAGAATTTCCTACTACTCTGAGGGACTCCCAGGAAACTAATTTGGACCCACTTCTGTTTTTGGTATCTATCAATGATTTGAATCTCAAGACTCGAATGCTTGCGGAAGTCAGCCATCTGAATAATGGAAGCAATAGCCTTTATATGATAGGCATTAGCAACCTAAACCAAGAACTAGGGAACATCTATGAATGCCAATAAACTTGAATTGAACCAAACAAAATACTGAGCCGGTTTATGTTAAGTGTGTCACGTAAAAGATTTGATACTCTTCACTTGTCTCCTTGAAACTGATGATTTTCCAAATAACCAAGTCTCTTATGTGAGGTCACCCGGTGTACATATGCTACGATCTTTTGTTCCTTTTCCCTTGCTGAATCTTATTTATAATAGTTAAGTCGAGCCTAATTTTGACTATGGATGCGATATTTTTTTGGAAATTGTAGTATAAGTCAGGCAAAACACTCCCAAACCTAATAAAAAAGTTTCCATTGTGATAACATTTTTCCGTTGTTCAACGAATGCTGATTGACATTGCTTGTTTGAAAAACTGGGCCGGAAAATCTTCAAGGCTAATGTACCATTCTTACAGCTGTTATGAGGTAGTTAAAAGGCAGTCAGTGAAAACGCACAGTCTTCAATCGCAGTGATGAAAGAGCGACACTGTGAGCAAATTAGCTGTGGTGCCTTGAAGCAGCCTTCCAAGCGGTCTTCTTCAAAAAATTCCTGAAACAAATTCAGGCCCAACTGCAGCAACTTTTTAAAAGGATCTGTGCCCTCTTTACGGCGATTGGCGATATATCCTTATTTTATGTTTTCTGAATATAGCACCGGTACTTGTGAGACGCAGTTTACCCAGCTATATAAAATTATGCTGATTCATACATACATACAAAACATACGTACACTACATAGTTCGACTTGAGATGCTTGAGATGGCACAAGCAAACGAGAATTCAGGAACTAGTTGCAGCCTTTGCACGGCGTATCATACAACAAAAAGGGCAAGTTAATTTGGACAAAATCTCACGAATGTCTAAAGATGTACGTAGAAGAAGTACTGTATTTGAGCGATGGCGAATGGGATGGCCCAGGAGGATCAGTTAAACGGTTTAAATCTGAAGACATTGATCTTCTTTGGCATCCTGATACTCAGACGATTACCATTAACGGTAGAAGGAAAGATGAAATCAGCGAGAAACTGAATTCGGTGGCCCTCATTTTTATGAACTTGGCAAAATCAAACGAAATTGCTAAACACGACGCCCATGTTGAGAGCAGCTACGCTGTCCTTAATTTGATTGCGAGTGACGTGGGAGACAAAAACATTTTTGACTGCTCTGTTGGTAATGAAGCATCCAAAAATGCTATTAATCATCTAGAGGATAAACTTAATGAATTAAACACTACATTCACTAAGAGAATTAACGATCTGGAACAGGTGGTATCTAGGATAATAGGAAATGAAGACCATTACTCACAGGGCGACGATTCTCAACAGTTGAAGTGGGTAAAAGCGTTAGTAATTGTTCTGGTGGCACCGCCTCGGCTGATCTTGAAGGCCTGAAGTTGGATCGTACAGTTCTTGAGTCGCGTCTGCTCTCAAATATAAACCATCTACGCATTAAACAAAATGATCTTGAAGCTGTCATACAAAAGCAGGGCGAGATAATACAAAAAATGCATAAGGGTAACATGTTTTTTTAAACAAAGCTGTTATCTTACCAGAAGTTAATTCTCACTGAAATTCTGAATGGGAATGAAACTAACGACTCGTTAAGTGAAATAATAGATGTTTTTAAATCTCTTGTCACTGGTAACGATCAATCCTTTGGGTATAAAGATCTTGCATCTGTCAGAATAACTAATCAAGCGGGAAAATCGCCGTCCCAAGACAACAATCAATCTAATTATTCGAACAAAAATGTTCTAGTCACAACGAACACTGTTCATACTGACGATGCCACACTCATTGACGATGCCACACTTAACGACTACAGAATAGAAGCTACGAAAGCGAGCAATAGGGTTGACCCTATTAATAGCAATCTGTCAAGCACTGACCGACCAACCGCACTTGATCCTGAAGAAACCCAGTTAACTATAGGAGCTATTAACAGTCTGGTAAATATCGATCCACAAATCAGACGTGATTTTGAAGAAACACAGAGAACTCCATTTCATTCAAAAGAAAAGAAACGGCCCGACCGTTCATGGACAAACCCCCCAGCGTCGTCAGCTGTCCAAAGCTCAAAAAAGTTTATTCCCCAGCCCCTTTCTACGAAAAAGGGGCTACTGTTTAAAAGACGCTAAATGCGACTTTTACCATGTTAAAACCTCTGGACATCAACGTGGATGTGGACCGGCAATCAAGCAAAAACCACCAGACTCTCAACCCTCGCCTTTTTTAGGGAATCGGCAAGAACAAAATATTCTGTCCCTTATGAACAATCTCGAAGCGAGACTGCAAAAAATCGAATGCTCCCAAACACTTTAACCTTTTCCCTTTCGCCATCATCTACCGTTGCAATCCCCATTCCCGCTCTCTCGAGCTGCTTACCCACGCTCTCTGATGGAAATCCCAGTTTATCACCCCCAACACTCCCATTAGTGCCCAAACAACCTCTCCCTCTACAAACTCCCTTCCCAAAGATTGCCTCGCATCGGCCACCTAAACTACTCTCCCAAGCAAGCCTCTCAATCCTTAGTGAAAAAAGCAGTATAACAGATGTTTCAAAATGCAGTAAATCTAAAAGCACCTCAAAAGGAATTCCCATTAGAATAACATACTATCCAGTAAAACAGAGATACAATGCTCAGAAATACCACCATAACCTTGTACAAATCCCCATTCAAGAAAGCACTGTACCAAAGCCACCGACTACATATAAAGTTCCATCCATACTTCCAATGCATTTCATGTAACAAATAAAGTAACGGAACTTTCTGGGATCGTTGCCGTCAATAACCCGTAACTGGTTATAGTCACAGAGTCCTGGTTGAACTCAAACATTCCTGATGCAACAACTTTAATGCGTATTGACGAGACCGCCCCAGCCCGGGTGGTGGCATCCTAGTTAATGTAAATCACCAAATACCTACTCCCCGGCTAATAAATCTTGAAGAGAATGGTAAAGAAGTTCTGAGGCTTGTTCTTAAACCGCCTAGAACCCCCAGACCCCATAGCTCCATAATATTAATTAGCGTATACTAACCGCCAGGTCAGCGTGCAAATATATTACTGATGGACTTGATAAAACTTTACAGGACCATCCTTATGCTGGGGTATTATTGCTGGTAATTT
>JAOBYK010373015.1:0-16419 GCA_025434845.1 Phenganax subtilis
GACATGGAGTTCTATAATAAGGCGGAATTATCAGAGCGTCGTGAGGATCTGAAAAAACGAATTGAAGTTAGAATACCGATAGGGAAAAGTAGATACCCGATTGTAAGCACACAAGTGGATTGGGTTTTAGTCGATGAAAACGATGAAGAGTTGTTTACAACAACATCTCACGAGAAAATACGAATGCCGTATCTGTTTAGCAAAGCATGGCTCGAAATGGGTCAAGCATTTGATGGAGTTCATGGGAGACTTTGTACACAATGTCAAACTCGATATTTTCCCGAATGTATTAAGAAGACGAGGACTTGTCATTGTAAAACGTGTATCGAGAAAGACGGTGTAAAATGCCCATTATTATAATCTCGCTCGCATGATCTTTTTTGCAGATGTGAAATATGTAGTGATTACGGTTTCAGATGTACCCTTTTCTGACTACAAAACTATTTGTTTTTTGTAAAATGTGTTTATTTTTACGATGGATTCGTTCGTGAACGTTAATGATGATATAATGATGAAATTTGCAATCACGTTAGAACTACAGAAATTAGCGCTTCGTTTAGGAAAAGACAAAAAATGGATACGTACTCAACCTACTCATGTAATACAGAAACTCACAAGAGAATACGGTTTCAAACAGTTGGTACTAAATCGTTACGAAAAAGTGTTGAAGGAATACTTCCCACAAGTGAATAAACGTCGAATGGAAATCGACGAGCTGAAGATGCGATATGAGAGTTTTTTAAGAAACGAATTACAATTTGATGAAACATGCTTTGATAAAACCTATAAGTTTAGAAATGTTGTAGAAATAGCACCGTATATTACTCCTCGCATGTATAGCTATGAATATGAACACGAAGAGATAACGTTAATTGTGTTTAGCATATACCATCGAGACCATATATATGCAAAAACAGATTGCTATTTTGAATTGTATACACAAGGTTACGTTTAGCCAGATTGTGCAACGCTTGCTTGTAGCACATAATCCTTTTTCTTTAGACTATACATTTGTAGTATAAGATCTATGTCTGAATAAAGATCAATATAGGTAACGTATAAATTGTCAGATCGATGGAGAGTAGTATATAATTTGTAAGCAGCGTGTTTAATTATATGTATGCTGTTAAATTTTTATTTAACGATCGCTGATGAACACAACCCTTTTTATGAAGAATGTGTAGATAAATGGCTAAACTGTTCTCGTTCTTTATTCTTTTAAAGAGCATCGTGCTGACTGTGCTAACCATGTACAAATCGCGCCCACATTGGAATATTTCCCAAAAAAAACTTGCATCGATTAGTCTTCTTTCAAAGAAATCTCTACTGTGTACAAATTTTACTATATCCATGTTCAGAATGTGATACAAATGCAGTCTTTCGCAGTTGAAATCTGGAAGTTCTTCATATATCTTTTTTAGCAATTCCACTTTACACAGTTGAGCTAACCTCATCATGTTGGAGAATGTGTGTGTCTCATTATGTGTGTGTTGTGAAAACACATTATATAATTTGTGATGACGTAAAAAAACACACACCTTTTCTTCAAATTGCATTCATTAAACGATTCTATGATCAAAGTGCTACCCTAACCAGTGATATTTACAAAAAAGTGCTATCGTGCAAATAAAGAGTGCAAAACCTCGTTACAATAACGTGCATAGTATACTAACATTGCGTCAATTTGTTTTTCATACTTTGTTAAAAATGTTTTTAAACCATTATAGTTATAATTCTTGTTTGTAAATCGCATACCAAAATATTGAATTGAATAAGTATGTAGCCGATGTCGGTATAATAGTTCAAAAGTAATGTTTCTAATCACTTCTTCTTCAGTGTATCGTTTCTTGTTTACGCGTCTTTCATACAAACTCCTCTGCATCTTTTCCATGATGTAAACATAACAATATAGAGAATAGTGACTCTGCTTCAGAATTTCTAGATGGACTTGCGGTCTTGTGCTTATATAATACACAGCATTTTCTATTTGAACTAGCTCTCAATAATAGGAATCGTTCCCATTCAGATCCCATTCCGCCATACATTTGTCTATATCTGTATCTTCGAACTTCTGCACTACAATATCCCTTGAGTTGTGGCATGGTTCTACCGAAGAGTCACTTAATTTATTATCAATTGCGGCAACGCAGGCTAGTTTACATAGACTCTGTAGGGAGATCATTTTTTCGTTGCTACTTCGTCTACTTCAACAATCCCACCTGAGAAGAGTGAATCAGGAGGTGGGTGGGGTAGCGTAATCAGATTACGCACCGGATGTGTAGGTATTGTTGTTGTTGTCTGCGAACGCATGTGTTTCTCATTCATTCTGAAATGACGCAAATTCCACGTGTTGGTTATTCATTCTGTCAAGTAAGGGTTTTGCGAGATGACACAAATTCCTCTGAAAGCTTTTCTATTTTACAATCACATGCGGCAAGAGTTGTGCATAAATTCTGTATAATTGTTTCCTTTTTTTCCATTTCTTTTTCTAGATAATTTAGCATTATTTCTAACGTTTCGACTTTATCCTTTAACATTTCAATCTTTAAACTGCACCCGCATTTGATACTCATCACTGTACATACAGAATGGATGGGGTAAGGTTCATGGAAGCGGATTATATAGTGTTTAATAAATGCTTGAATCAATTAAACGAAGCCGATTATAAAATGATCAAAGAAAACCGTTTCGAGATTCGCGAACGTATAACGCACGTGTTAGATTGTGAATATTATACAGTTGGTAATGACAGGAAATTACTAGTAAAAAAGTGTTGAGCTATCAAATATACCACCCAAAAAAACTGCGAAGGAATGCCACACTAAATTATCAGATTAAATATCTGCACGGGTTACCGATCGTGAGAAGGAAATTGGATTCTTTTTTTTTCACGGAAAAAGAAATAATAGACTTTTTAACTATACTTTTTAATCATCCTGACACATTCGTAGCGTACAGAGGTGGTACGATTGAAAGAAATCTTCTTTACAAACTAGATGTGAAAAGTATTAATTTTTAGAGGTGCTTGGATGTGCTAAGCTCGAGGTATTACTCAAGGCATATGACCTTCCGCCAAAATGTTGTGTTTATCATAATTATCATACGACACATTGTTCGAAATTCGAAGTAATAACGTTCACTATCTACTTAATGTATGGACGATACGAGTTAGAGCAAGCATGGCGAACCATGGATTACTATCGCGCTACTACATGAAGAAATCCAAACCGATCGTTTGGTTACGAATATTCGAAGAATTGTTGCGAATTTATCCTTATCATCCAATCTTGTGGAACTTGTATTATATAAGCAAAACTTTGCTACCTTTGAAACCCACATTGCGGCACGGTGTTAAAGAAGTAGAAAGATTTATATGTGAAGATAATGATGAAGATTTTTTGTATGATTATGTCCGCGTGGTACAGACAGAAAGTGAAGAAGAAGAAGATACAGAGAGTGAAGATGGTGACGTTTCTATGAACGGGATATTAATTTATGAAAACTACGATAAAATACATGCGCTTGTAAAATTTAATCATTTTAACTATTATATACCATTAGAATGGGTGTACAAGTTTTTCGTAATTAACAAACGCTTTTATATTTGGGGTGATGGGTGTTTTTGCTGTCGTTCTAAGATACATCAAGAGAATGTGTATAGTATCTGTGACGAGCAGGAGGGTTTAATAGTTAAAAATTGGTCTAGTTTAAATGAACGTGTGTTTCACCCATGTAAAAAAAAATACATTTTTTCCCTAGTATTTTTCGATGTTTGCGTAATTGGGGAGAATTTAAATTTTGGTTAAGTCGTAATAGAATTAAAAACGCTCAAATATTTTCCGTTTTAATGTATGAAGACTTAATTCTTATATACCATATTTTGCAATGTAGCATGTGTAGAAAGTATATTGCTGTTTTTTTTTATAGATGGGTATTACCTATTACGAATGAACAACACTATGAGAAAAAAGTATATTATGGGGTGGATCATTTACAATTATTGTACGCTAGTAAGGATGAGAGTTTATGTAAAAAGTTTGATCACAAATGTAAACATATAAGACAAGTGAATAAAATGTTGTATCTTTAGTATCGTTTTGTCTTCTTACGAGATGAGTGTCAAAACATTTTTCTTTATCGTGCGCGGTAAACAAATAGAACATATTAAATATATTTTAAACTTCGAATGGGATATCCTTAATCGAAATCAGAATAATTTTAAAAAAGAATATAGATTGTAAATATCCAACACCAAACTTTGTGCTGTTCAGATCGGTTAAATTCCATTATGTGAAATATTGCGACATGAAAGTGGAAACGTTGTTTAATCCCAAAGCTCAAATGTTGTTCGGTATAATTCAATTTGAAAAACGAAGAACAGAGAACTCTATATCCAGTCTGCGAGATTTTGTGGAATTCGTTCAGTACGGTTTACAGCAGTTAATAAACCGCTCGAATTGGCTCACTTTTACATGCGTTGTTACAAAGAAGCAGAGAATGCGCGTGAAGAAATTGAGAATGTGCAACATGGAGCATTTGATTACGGAGGATTTTATAATTATTGCAGTAGAATAAAACATTATGAGCAATTGTTTGACGCGTGTAAACATTGGCAATGTAGCTTGTTTTATAAAGCAAAAGCTGACTTGAGAACAATAGACGCTCGATTTGAATATTATATTGATTTATTTTACAAAGAACGATTTATGTCACATTGGGGTAAATTGTATATTAAATATTAATTGTTGTTTAGATTCTTGTGTAGTAACGTGGCGGTATCATGCCAAAATATCTATTTCTAAGACCTGGTAATGGTACGGTTGTTCCACCTTTTTGTGTTTTTTTCACTTTTAATTTATCACCCCATTTCGTAAATTTTTTTGAAAGTGCTTCTTGCGCTGCCAACCGCAAGTCTTTGAGATTTTTAGTAAAATTTCCACCACCTCTTTGACTTCGTTTTCTACCACGTTGTCTTCGTCCCGCATAAGATCTACCTCCTTTTTGTTTAGACATCTGGATTAGACTCTATCACGATATAGCTTGCTGTAAGAGGAGTATTTGGAATTCTTTCATGTAATGCAAGTAACAAATCTTCTGTTTCACGTCGTTTGTCTATGCTTACGCAAACATAGTCACTCCATAGCCAGCGATTGTAATCTTTATATATATTCTTTAACATCTCAAAACATGTATAAATTTTTCTTATAACTTTTTCATTTCGAAAAATATACACACACGCACCACGATCTCTATGAGCTGAATATCCGAATTTCTCCGGATCGTTAGCGTATAAGGGTACTTGACAATATTCGCATACGAAGTGGGAACTCATCGCTTATTTTTTATTGTTTGAATTTTGGTGAAATCATTACTTCTGCCAAATGACACACACATATATATATAACTGTTCAAGTTAATAATTAATTGATATTTTAACATGAGAAAGAAACAAAAAGGTGGTGTTCTTCCTCTATTACCGTTGGCATTGGGGGCGGGGTTAGCTTTACCTATGTTAGGTAACATGTTTGGTGGTAAACAGAGAGGTGGTGGTGTATTTCGTGGACAAAGACAGCGTGGAAAGAAAAGATTTAAAAGAGGTCAAAAAGGAGGTATACTACCTTGGTTAATGCTAAAGTGATGAAGAAAAACAAGCTAGAGCGATGGGTTGTTTGGGCAACAGAGCCTGAGATTGATTATTTCGAGCGTTGGAAAAAAAAACCGTAAGAAAAAACGTCAAAAAAAGAAACAGAAAGGTGGTCAAAAAGGTGGTTTTATTCAATGGTCACGACGACATTATATAGATAATTTGTAAAATAGAAAAAATTTATTAAATTATTATACTAAAACACTCTGCTTGTTGTATTATTTATTGAACTTTGCCCAATAACCTGCACCGTATGGTACGAATATTTCTTCATTGGGTTTTATATTGCGCGAAGATTCTAGAGCAAAATCGTGGTTTCCTTTTCCATATTTTACAAATGAAGCATTTTTTTATGTCTTGTACCGTGTGAATCATTTGCGAATCGTGCCGCTGAGTCCGTAGTATAATTAGCGTCGACACAATATTTGTCATCGCATAAAGCATTTTTTGCCAAATTATTTTTACCATAGAAATTATTCGTACTTGAGACAGTTTTTTTACGACCTGTATAAATCGATAAGGTCTTGTTTTTTCGAATAGGTTTTTTATACGCAAATAATCCTTTACCAATTCCCGGTATTGTCGAATTTTTAACATGTAGATTATCTTCTTTACCTAAATGGATCCAACATTTTTTCGTATGTGCTGTCCTTTTACGGCATTGCTTTTTCTGCACGGTGTTGCTGACGCATTGTTGAACCTTATATTCTATAGAAATAAAGCAGTTGGGCCAAAATGATGGTATTGAAGCTGGTCGGCTCCTTCTCATAGACTATGTATTTTGAGTTTAGATATTTGCACATTCTGTCGTTGATCGTTAATACCCAAGTGTCTAGATTTTGTTCTATGTCTTCAAAATGCTTAGCGATCCATTCGTGGTACAACATTAAATTCTCCGGAATTTCTTCGTCGGGAAACATTTTTTTCAGATTGGAAGAATAGAGCAAAGAATCGGTGTGGCTGAATTTTACGTCTTGTGGTTTTGTGATATAACCTTCTTCAAACATAAAATCCGCAGTTTTAGATAAGATTTTGCCTACTCCTGTAGTTATAACATTTCCTGCGCAGTGAGAATATAAAGAGAACCGAGCTTTTTTTACATGTACGCCGTATAAAGATACCGCAATTGTTTTGGTGGCCAGTTGTGCGGCGTTGTAGATGATGCGCAGAGATTTTATCTGGGTAGTTTTCATGAGTTTTTTAAACTGGTTTCTTACTTGTGTGACTTTTGACACCAACGCGCCCATAAAAGTGTTATCATGTTTTACATAATATATCATCATTTCTTTTTCATCGTCTGACAACAGATATATCTTTAAATAACTTTCCGGGTCTTTTGGTTCTGTAAAAAAGACTGTTTCTTCAGTTGCCCCATATTTAATTATGCTTGGATATGCAGAACTTATGTCCATCGAACTTTTAAGATCGGGAGTTGCAAACTTAAAATCTTCTCCTGGTTCACCTTTATTCATGAACATTGTCCCACCCCGGGTTTCAGTGTAATTTGGCAAATTGTGGAATTCTTTGTGATCTGTTACATTAACTATGAATCCTCCGCCCATTCTAATAGAAACAAGTTCGATCTGATTTACAATACTCATCATTTTATTTCTGTGCACAGACGCTTCTGACAAACCTATAACGCGTTTTGTGGATGACATTGTCAACATCATGGCGCCTTTATCTATAATCTGTTCCACAATCAAAGAATCTTTCATACAATAAAATCTGACATAGTTTTGCAGTTCTTCAAATAAATTCCGGCTAGTTTCTTCTGTCAGATTTTCACGCCATTTACTAATTTGTTTGAGCAGTTCCGCGTTTTTTTGAAGCCCGCCAGATAACCTTTGAGTTGTGTCAAACAATGCGATAATTTCATTCAATAATTCTTTTCTGCTTCGCGGTTTCATTCGATCTTCTTCTGCCAAACCCAAAATGCCGTTCAAAATAGAAAAAGTCATAGATAACTTCGATTCTATTCCGAAAATTTTGGCACTGTCGTTTAGTGAAATCATTATTTTGTTTATGCGCGAAGTTTTCAGGACCTCCAGCATTGTGTCGCAAATATTATATCCATCTCCTAAAATATTAGGAGCGTTTATTTCTCTCCCTTGCGTTATTGACAATCCGATGCGCTTGTCCAAGTTATAAAAGTCTAAGACTTGGCTTTCATCTTATATTTTGTTTTCCAGAAAACACAGATATAACAGATGAACTCGACGAGGCGGAGGTGGAAAAAAAGATGGAATATGTTATATATTCTTACTTAGAGTGTGTAGTTGCGGCTTTTTCCGCTGACTCATTTTCAGATCGGGCGAAGAAAATACAAGATAAAACGGACAGTTATGATCTCTGCGAAGAATTTATGCGCACCATATGCGCAATGATATTGGCCGTTCTTCTAGCAAAAACCGATTCTGAATTAAAACTGTTCATGAAAAAATACCGCGCCGAACTTAAAGATGCAAAAATAAGTGCTCCGAAAGAACTGGTCGAGTTTCTGTACTTAGAATCCTGCGAAAGATATGGATATAAGTCATGGGCGAATGATATTGGTAATAAGGCTAAAATACACTATGTAAAATTTCAGAAGAAAGCCAAACTAGATAAAGAAACAAATTACATCTTGTACGGCGACAAAAAAATGGAAGGAAGAATCGGAGCAGTAACTGGAAATTTGGTCAGTGATTTTCCGCAACCAGAATGTGTTATAAAAAGTTCTTGGGAGAAGACGGAACCTCTTTTCCACGTGATTCTAAATTTTCCTTGGTTGGTGGAAAAGATCGGCACAACTGTTCCTAGAATAATTGCATTTAAAGTAGCTTCGAGTGGACTTGTTTCCATAGTTTCTGAAAATTTCGGACAAAACGCCGAATCTATTGTAATGAGATACAACGGCGATTCTAAACAGGCCGAATTATGTCAAAACAACAATAGAAACTGTGAAACTTATGGAAAAACTTAGAAGTATAAACATAGTTCACAGTGATCTTAAACTGGCCAACGAAATCGTCAAAACAGATGAAGATTTGTATCCCGAAATAAGATTTGTGGACTTAGAAAGTTTGGAAATTGGCGTAAAAATCTATGACAAAAACACAAAAGTGAGACTAATCGGCAAATATACTTCGGCCCTGGTTACTCCAATGTTGTATCATCACGGAGTTTGTTCTGGATACACTGATTTTGCCAAATTAGACGCATTTTCTATAGTGTTTATGTGCACATACATTGCGCTGAAAATTTTAACCAGAAAAATCGGCTTCAAGTTGGTAGGTGTTTCAATATATGAAAGAGTAGCTAAGCAAGTACAAAAAACATTATACGTGTCCAAACTGACTGCAAAATTTATCCTACAAGACAGTTTGCCAATGCTTGAACCAATCGAAATACAAGTTTTTGTAGACTTGTTGTACGATCTATTCAAAGCCGCGCATACTGATGAAATAACAAGTAACTTTTTGAAAAGTTTTTGGAACGATTTCAACAAAATGCTGACAAAAGCATTAAAGAGCGGCAAATATAAACATATCCACGAAGAAGAAATTATATTCGAACCCAAAACTTCTGTCATTGCAGCTGAAGGTCCTGGCAGGCAAAAAAAATACACTCATTCAAAATATATCGAAGACGTCTATCATCCAGTGAAGGGAGATCATAAAGACGACGAAATTGTAAACGAAATCCGGGTCTTTGTTCCAGATAATATAAAAGCTGTGAATTTGGAGATTTACATTATGAACTTATTAACCGAAAAATAAGTTTCTGCAGTCCAAAAAAAAAATGTCCTTGTGGACATTAAATTTAAACAGTCATTCTAATAATGACTTTTCTCTTTTTCGACGATCATTTTTTTTAATGCTTCTATTAAACGTTCCCAATCCAACAAATCTTCTGAAGTTCTTTGTCTGTATTCATTTTGAATATAAAGTTCTCTGCTCAAAAAATTCTGCAATAAATCAACACACTTATGTTTTTTGATTTCAAATAGAATCTCATTTTCTTCAAAACTGTGTTCATTGTTTACGAATTCATCTTCCATGTTTAGTGCAAGAATCTTTTGCTTCAAGCCGATAATTTTTTCACAGAAAAATACCAATGATTTAAATACGTCGTTGCAATATTTTACAATAGCTTTTGTCTTCATCAACTCAACTCCTTCCGAAAAATTCGGCAACTGTTCTACTATATAAAAGTTGTCAGAAACACCGACTTCTGGTCACTGATATTTTTTTCGGTTATTATAAAATCGTACAATTTGTATCTAAACACGGTCTGATCACCGGATAGAGCATCGACCAATTTTGTCATTTCAGCGGCAGAAAAATCCGCCTGCTGTAAGTCGAAATTGCTCTCTAAAAAAGCTTTCAAAACATTTGGTTTCATATCCGCAGGCCACAATAAACTTCTAGAAGCCAAATAAGTTTGAATTATCGTCGGACAGGAAGTGAGAAATTCTGTGAGTAAATTATTTGTCGGTCCGTGCACAATCTGGAACTGAGAAGCACTTTTTATCATGATGTGATCTGCGCGCATAAGGCATTCTGTGTTCGCGGATAAGTTTGTGCAAATTTTTAATATTGTCCACAAAATCAGCGAAGACGTTTTTATTCGTCGCCATTTTTCTGAATATTATAAACCGAAAAAACTTATCCTTAAAATATCGAGCAAGATGAAGAAGAATTAATGTCGCGCAAAATCTGCCGATTTCTTCTTATTGTTATAAGGATTTTTTTCACCCTTTTTTCAGAATTTTTTTCGCGATTTCTACCCCCTTGATTTCACGCCAAAAAAACACTGGCTGACGCGTTAAAAGTAGTCGTCGGAGTCTGTTTCAGAAGACGAATTACTTATCTGTTCTTCGAAATCGTGCAATTCTTCGGTGTTTATTTTCACTCCGACGCTTTGAGTTGAACGGTGAACGTAAAATAATGAACCGTTTTGTCGATGGGTTTTGCGAAGGAAATAATACCGTTTACCAATTTTTCGGATGTTTTTTCACGGATGTCCTAAATGTTATGACGACGAAGTATACAATAACGTATTGAACGAATCTTATTATAATTTACGCGAAAAAAGTATGCATTTTATCAGCGAATTAGAAACACATGGTTATAACACGGTCGTCATGTGGGAATGTGATTATAAAAGACAAAGCGGGTTGAACAAGACGGAATTAGAAGAGAAAAAAAAGGTTTTGTTTGAAAATTTACCACTAGAACCGCGCGACGCACTTTTTGGAGGTAGGACTTCACCTGCACGTTTACATTGGGAAGCTAACAATGACAATGCCAAGGCGCGTTATGTTGATTTTACGTCATTATATCCGGCAGTGCAAAAAAAAACTACTTTCCTGTTATGCATCCAAAAATATATGTAGAAGAAAAATGTAACGATGTTGAAATTTCGAATGTTTTCGGATTAATTAAATGTGAAGTGTTACCACCGCAAGACCTTTTTTTTTCCCGTTCTACCCTCACGTATTGACAGTAAATTAATTTTTACGCTTTGCCGTTCATGTGCAGTAAGTAAAAACTATGACGAATGCAAGCACGACGCTGAAGAACGCATGATTCGCGGCACATGGACGAGCGTAGAAGTACAAAAAGCTTTGGAACATGGTTACGAGCTTTTGAAAATTTATTAAATCTACCATTATCCACTGAAAGATAAGATATATTCGCAATATGTAGATACGTTTATGAAAATTAAGCAAGAAAGTTCTGGAGCGCCGGAATCGTGCTATACAGAAAACGGTGAAATAGACGAGGTTAAAATGAAAGAATATATTGACGCCTATCATGAGCATGAAGGAGTCTTACTAGAACGCGAAAAATTTAACATAATCCTGGAAAACGCACGGTTATGAAGGCTTTGTTAAATTCGTTGTGGGGAAAATTAGCGCAAAATGATAATAATACCACCGTTTCCTTTATTGATAATCTTTATGATCTACAATTGTTAGCGAACGATCGCACGAAGGAAATTACCTCTTTAGAATTTTTAAGCGAAAATGTGATTAGGACAACACATAATTCTAGCACGTTAATATCGTTAAAGAACCGTAATGTCGTCATCACATCGTTTGTCACGGCTTATGCGCGCTTAGAATTATTCGAAGTGTTAAATCGTCTAAAAGAGCGAGTGTTGTATTTTGATACGGACTCTGTCATTTATGTTTGTGAAAATGAGCACGATGAAAAAGTGAAAACGGGTGAGTATTTAGGCGATTTAACAGACGAATTAAATTCTAAAAGAAAAGCAAATTGCGGTGAAAAATGGATTGAAAATTTTTGCACTACAGGATCTAAATCTTATGTTTACGTTACGAATAATTATCGAAATAGAAATGCGACAGATTGTGACAAAGTTGTTCATTGTAAAGGCTTCTTTTTAAAAGGGGAAGGGAAACAAAAACTTACTTTTGAATCAATGAAAAGTTGCTTGGAAGATAATTCTCGCGTTATCAAAGTGACTTATAGAAATAAAATTTGTCGAACGAATGAACAAACTATTCGTGTGAACGATGAGACGAAATTGTTCAAATTCACGTTTGATAAACGCGTTGTGAAACCAAATTTCTCTACGGTTCCTTACGGTTATGTCGAGTAAAAAATTATAATTTTTCGTTCATAGGTTAAGGAAATAAAAGAATGCATGATAAAATTCGAACACCCGTTTATGATGATGATATGCGGTCCCAGCCAATGCGGAAAAACACATTTCATTCGACAATTGATATTAAATAACGATTGCATAATTAACCCGCCAGTGGAAAAAGTGATATTTCTTTACAGTGCAGAACAAGACGGTTACGAGGAATTAGCACAGATAGTCGAAAGACAAAAGCATTTCTCATCTTTAAAATCGATTCTTTTTATCGACTGTAAAAAAGGTATTCCGTCCTTAGAGAAAATTTTAGAGTCAAAAGAAAACGATGAAAGAGTATTGCTGGTAATGGATGATTTGATGGTTACATCTGTTAAAAATAAAACTAATCGTGAAAATCTTAACAATCTAGCAAGCAGAGACGCTCATCACAATAATTTATCAGTGATATTCGTCAGTCAGAATATGCAATATGGTAATGGTAATCTGAGAAATGCGCGCATCAATTCGCAATATGGTGTGTTTTTCAATAACCACATGGATCTTCGAAATTTACAAACCATTACGCAAAATCAACAAATTCCTGCCGACGCAATGGATTACATTCGAAAAGATATCGGTCAAAACAGACATGGATATGTCATATTTGACGCACATCCAAAAGGATATTCGAACGCGCGAATTCGAAGCGGTGTGTTTCCTGACGATGATACAATAATTTACGATGTGGAAAATAACACTCTGTAAATAATTTACTTATTTTTTAATATATTCAAATAATTACAACATATTTGACTTGTATTGTTTTGCGTGCATTTGTTTCTATATATTCTTTCGATGATCTCACCGTACAACTTTTTCACAATCTTAAGTAAATAAATTTCGTTTTGAAATGAAGCGTGCACGTTATTCGTATGTGTCATAATGCGTAAATGATCGGTATTGTTACACATGTCGTATAAAAATAGAATACACCAAATACCACACGTTTTTGATGTCATTGATTGACGTTGAACACGCGTAAAATTTACGAAATTACATTCTAGAATATTTTGCACGTAATCTCGCCAATAATTACGTTTATAGAATGATATTGGGGGGTTAGCATAACTGTCAAAATATATTACACGGTCATTTTTTTTCCAAAAAGCAACCCAATGTTGCCCTTCTTTATCACTCTCGTCCGTATTCCATATCCAACAACACAAATTGTCGGTGTTAGAAGGTTGAATATCGGCAGGATATGTACCCAAATAATACTGTTTAAAGGATGGATGGTTAAGCATTATTTCGTCTAGTTCGTCCGTATTTATGAACCGGTTTATAAAACATGAGAAATTCATCTTATTGTTTCAAGTTATATCGCATATATCTACTATGCTGTCTAAGTCTTTGCAGCATTGGAGTAGTTCTTTTACCACTGCTCGCACGCGGTGGTGTTGGAATGCGTAAAAATTTTCTACCCGCTGTCGTCAGTGTTCTCGCTAATGCATGTGGGATCCTTGAACCTGCACATGCTGGTGTTGCGTATTTTCTACTTATGCTTGGTATTGATCTCTTAAATTTGCTCTTAACAGTGGGATCTTTTATGTACGAAACAGGTAGATTAAGTGCTTTTAATTCGCGCAACAACAAATTCATATCATTCTCATTTATATTTTTTTCTTTTTTTGTACGTGAAAAATCCTCAATTATGTTCTCGCTCGATATGTTAAAGTGTTTACCGTTCACTGTCACACCCGTATTATCGACATTGATTTTTTCTTTGAACCACTTTTTAAGTTTTTTCTCATTTTCAAGCACAGTTCCTCAACGTATTACGGATTCAATTTCATTAGCTGTACTCGCTAAATAGTTATCTTTTTTCTTCAAATATTTCAAACGTTCACTTCCTAATAGTTCATACGGTATTTTACCATTATTTACACGATCGTAACTTTCTAAAAGATCAATTGTTTCACGAGGTTTCGACACTTTATTTAATATTTCATTTTCTTTCTCTTTTTTACTTAACAAACTAATTAGTGATTCTAATTTACTGGCGTTGACCAGTTGAAGTTTCTCCACGTTTGTCATTCTCGATAGCTTCCTGAAGTCTTTTCAACGCTTTCCTATATATGGTGTGCAAACGATAATCTTCAACAAATACCATTTTTCTATCTTGTCTATCTATTTTATTATTGAGTATGTCCTTTAAGAGTTTTCTACTCATGGGTGGTAAATCTACCAGAATACGTTTTTCAAGAATCAGTTTGCTTAATTTCATTAATTTTTTCTCTATATTTTTTTTATAACGTTTCCCTCTATTTGCTAAATTATACGATAAATATTTTCTTAAAGATGGTACGAACTGACTATTTTCCTTTTGTCTTTCTTTTTCTTTTATTTTGTTATATTCCAATAATTGTTTTATTATAGTAGTTATCATAGGGTCTGGATCCCTCTTCGGTGCCATTTTTCCCAGCGGGTCGATATCATAACCGTACTCATCACCGCTAAATTCGTCATAATCATCATCAACATAATCATCATCATATTCATAATCATCCTTCTCTTTATTTATTGATTCTGCTTCTTCTTGTTCTTCACAAGTTTCGTTAATAAGTTCGTCACTAGTTTGTGTAGTTCCAATGTTATTATCTGTATTATCATTTCGATTATCGTTTTGATTTTCTCCCTCATTTTGTTGTTCCTCTATTTCATGCATTACGCGCAATTACAGGACTGATACGTATTGTCGATCTTGTTAAACCGCTATGATAATTTATGATCTTGTCATTACGTTTTATAGCGCTCAATACATTATATGATTTTTTTTTACCACAACACTTTTTCTTCCTTATCATGCAAGTTTTTCTTTTTCTCATACCGTAAACAAAATTCTAGGTGGTGAATTATAACCTATTTTGATTTCGTTCTTATATTCGCCGATAACGATGAGTTGTGAGGCTGCTCCTAAAGCAGCGCTTAAATCCCATTCTAGCGAAACATTTCCCGATGCAGTATTTTGTAAAACTTGAACGTAGGAATCTTTGTTTTCATTTAAATCAACCATAACTAAACCATAATCTGTCAAGTAACTCTCGTATGGGAAGGGTTTGTCACGGTATAATCGGTTTAAACATTTAATGAAACCAAGATAAGCTTCTTTTCGATCGTGATAAATCGGATGAATCGTGCCTTCATTTACCTTCACCTCGAACCTTGTAAAATTAGGTAATACAAATTTGTACCGGTTAAGAATGTTATTACCGTTAAATCGCGTCTGATCTTGTATACCAACAATTAATCTTGAAGGTTTTGAACCAGTGAATAAATTATCAAATCTAATGAGTTGAGTTGCAAGTGGTAAAGCACATGTTACGATACGGTATTGGTACGAAAAATAATTAGTTTCGTTATCTTCTTTTATCATCATATCGTTTATTGCGGTTGTCAACTGCTGATTAGTTTTATGCATTAATCCTACAAGTTTGAGATCAGAAATAGAGATATCGTGTTCAGCGAGATGGTCGGCTGTGTCAGCAAACGCATATTTATTTTTAGCTGCGCGCGTAATTTGAATTTTTAAATCGTAATCAGAAGGAAGATAACGATCATCACCATTTTCATTAAAACAATTGGCATCGAATATATCCTTGCACTCAAATGTTGCACCATTGTTTGTTAAAAGCATTCTTTTTCTCGCACCGTTATTACGTAAACCAGCCCCAGCGTCACCAATGTTGGTTAGCCTATCACTATGGTTAGGACACTGGTCGGCCCAATGCTGAAATTTCAGCATTGGGCCGAGAGCCGTTTGCTGATTTCAGCATTAGAGGCCAATGGCCTAAGGCGCAAGGCCTGCTGAAATTCAGCATTTAGGCCAATGCCTGTAACTATATAGAGACTGTTATATGTACTTCCGGTAGCAGGAAATCAGAAAATCCACTTATCTTTACCAATTGATGAAACAAGTTGGGCGTGGTCAATGTGCCCCACCCAAAGTGCCACACCCTGCCCCACCCACCTTTTTTGTTCACCTTTGTCTGAAACATGTTTTAACTGAATAAAAATTTTTAACATTTTACTATGGAAAAAAATACTTAAAAATTTTTCCAAATTTTACCAAGTATCAATAAGCTACACTATACACAAGCTTACTGTTACACTTTTTTGGAAAGAAT
>JAOBYK010373126.1:0-38546 GCA_025434845.1 Phenganax subtilis
GTGTTCTAATTTAGCTATTTAGAAAGATCGTGACACTATGTTTACGACAATTACGACGATATGAAAACCAGCCCTAAGATAACGTTTCTTCGATAGATACATAATTTTTAAGTGTATTCCGTATATTCTTGTCAAACATTTCTATAAACGAACGTTTACCTTGGCAATGAAATAGGAGGTATCCAGAACACATTTTATATGTTTCAACCAGCCACTGCTGTCAACGCTATCTAAAAATGTTTCTCCACCTTGTCGCTCTCCACATGCTAAAAAGAAAATTGTATTCAGACTCATTATTAGGAATCAAATTCTTAGAATAAACATTTGAAAGTTGTATATTTTCAAAGGAAAGGTCTGAATCTTACGTAGATAAGGAATGCAGTAGTTGTGAATTAATGGAGAACTATTTAAGAGCCAAAGATAAAATACTGCCAGTGCTGAAGTGCTTATATATATATCTATCCTTTATTTTAAATTTTCTTGCATTTTATATTGTTTGTACTACCATTGATAACAAAATTCTTAAGTCCAAAAAAAAAATTAACAAAAAAAATTTTTTTTTAAATTATTAGGAGTCTCCGGTTTTTTATTTACCAATAAGTGATCATACTTTGAAGTAGACGATAAGAACTTACCATAGACTAACTTTTGAAGACTCTGTCTCATTACATGAATATTTTCAATTCCTAGAAATTGAAACTCGACATTCTCGTAAAATTCCGTATTTTCATAACCTTTACCAGCTGCCCTGTTCGCCATTGCGTTTATCTGCAAGAAACATCGCCAGGTTCTTATCGCTAGAAGTAGCGAAGGTACTTCAAGAGAAAAGACGCACGCCCCACTAGTTCTTTCCTGGCAGCTAGCTTGCAGAAATTAAATGAATACAACCTTGATGATGGCAACTTGTTTGCGAGCCGCAAATACGAATTATATGTTGCAGCTTTCGTTATAAGGCTTACGTTTTGAACTAGAACTGAACATATCTTACGAATGTCTGCAAGATGCTAAAACTTGCACTTTTCAGGATTTGATGCATCTCTGACACGCATGATTCAAATAGTGACCCTGGCCATGACGACATGCACGCTACCTTTGGTCTTGTATCCACGATATAGATTTGCTTAGAGTTCGGATTTGCTTGGATTATAGCGTTGACCATTTTCTCGTCGTCAAGAGAACGTGCGTTCAGGCCTGATAAAGGTTGACTCGAACGACAAATGGCCGCCTGAAATTTAAAATTATTCAACTTTTTAAAATTTTTAGATCTGGGACCGGTTGTATAAAAACGTGGTTAAAGTTAACAATAGTTAAGTACGAATATCAACCAACCAGAATCGCCTATTCAAGATTTAACTACTTTTTAACTAGAAAATCGTAGTTAAAAGTTTTATACAACTGGCCCCTGATTGACCATTTCACAGAAATGACTTGAAGATGCCACCGTAAAGCCCATACACAGACGAGCAATTTTTCCTTGAAAAGTTGTTCCTGACAATTTTCGTTTGCACGAGAGTATAGGACGAAACTTAACAAGTTTTTCCTTGACAAGAACCTTGTTCAAAAGCTAGTCGTGCCAGGTTTTCAGCAATGTAATTTGCATCTATGTAGGACCGTCAAGGAAAACTTGTTCGTCGTACACACTTGCTATAGTGAAGTCGCCAAGGATTGCTTGTTAAGGAAAGCATATATACATGTAATTTTCTCGCAGATAGCCAGCCATACTTCCAAATGTGATGGATTACCATAATCAGAGAAATATTCACTGGCTAAGGCAGAATTCGAAACTGCGATCTTTGGTTAGTTTGTTCTATGCTCTGACCACTCAGCTACGAACGGTTCATGTGGGGACAGACCATGCGGGGCTGGTCGCTGCAGAAATACCGAAAAATATTGAGCAAGCATCGCTAATTTGAAAAATTACAGAGCAAGACAATTTTTCAATGTAAAAATGTAAAAAGTCATAATAAATATCTAGCGTAATTTGTCTTTTACAAAGATATACCTTGGGAAGACAACAAAAGAGATACGACCAACCCCCACAAATATGTAATGCTCGTTCGTTCTCGATACTCTATGTCGAAATTCAGTTTGAGTTCCCTCAACTTCCTAATTTATGTTACAGTAATCTTAGCGTAAATCTAACCCATGATCTAACCACTGAAACTAAGTTACTATGCCGTAAAAACAATCTAATAAACGCCCAGGGCGTCGATAAAATTAAGGGACCTCATGGGGAGGCGTTAAATAAATACGAAGCGTTTTATTTATTTTTTCAGTTAAAACCAGTGAAGTCTAAAATACCTGGTACTAAATAATTAGCGCATTGCTACTTGGTAAATCATTTCCTTGCTGTCTAACAGGATGACGGCGTTAATTAGAGGTAAATATCTAATACAACCCTGCCATGTGACCCTACCTTTGAAGGGGGGGTGTTTATCAAATACGAGGCGTTTACTTGAGATTGGGCGTTTATTAGATCATTTACGGTATGTTAATGTTACACACCTTTGAGGCTTTATGGAAATACGAAAGAGTAGGAAGCCTATTTCTGCTGCGAAAAATAGCACTACCCACTGTAATCTCCTTGCTGGCTGAGGCAGGAAAGTATAAAACGCTTGGATAAGTGTCACAAAGCTAGACAAGGAAACACAATTAAAAGTAAAAATAAACGCATGTTGACACCACGTGTATAGTTTTTGAAACTATACATATTCATATACATATATATTCTATTCTAAAACAACCTTGTATTTTCTGCCACAAGAGTAGATTTAGCAATCTGCTTAGTTGCACAACTGTGCATATCATGCATCCATAAGCAGATCAACTACAAAGCTCTTGTGTGTGCAGGCTAGAGTGCTCTCGCATAATATAGAAATGCATGTAAAAGGAATGGCCTAGTGCAAACAATTTTTAGCCTGAAACATGAAAAAATAAAATTGATGGCATGCAGGCTTAGTGTTACAATCTCCATACTTTATATTCTTCATTGAGGTCAGAACATTTCCATGTATCTGAGGTAATCTCCATTCTACCAAACTCTAGTTTTGGATCATATAATGCCCATCCAGCAGAAACATTTATTTTATCATCTCTGGGATTATATGAGAATGCATAGAGTTGTTCCAGTTTATCTAAAACCAGCAAGGGAAATTTTACTACATGTTACATTCAGTGCAGGGTTCGAATTAACGCTTCGCAAAACGCATTTTGCGAAGCGATTTTGAATATTGCATAATATTGCGAAGCAATTTTGCTAATTTGCGAAGCTATTATAATGTTTAATACCTGAGCGTAATAAATCATTTGAAATGTTCTAAACACTGTATGCAGTTCCTGACCGTTCCTGACGTTTCGACATTTCTGGCTTTATGCCTCGTCTGCGTTGCTGAACTCAAATTACGCTATGCGCACACGGCAACGAATTTGAGCGTTTTCATTTGTGTTTTCACACACAAACAGATGCAAAGGTTAACAACTTAGGACAGAGCCTGCAGCTTATTTAATAAATTGAAAGTATTTTTCCTTCGAAAGTGTCAACTAAGCGTTGAAACAATAAGCGAGACACAAACGTTTTTGGAAACGCTTGAAAACGGCACCCGTGTGTACCTAGCCTTAGAGCTCGCATGGGATCACTATCGACGGGCTTTGTTTACAAAGATGGCTAAGCCAACGACTGTTAAAAAATGGGAACAAGATTTAGCTAAAGGTGAAATTCGTAAAAAAGTTTTAGTAAAGTTGGCAAACAGGTTGAATGCTAAAAGTGATCTTTCTGTGAAGAATTTTTGACCAGCATCAATTCGATCGCTGGGTTTTCAGTAGGAGGGGGGTAAAAAGTGCATTTCATCTCGAGATTTCGATAAAAAGTTGCGAAGCTGTTTTTGACAACAATTCGGACCCTGCATTGTTACTAAATATTTGCTAGATGTAAATGGTACCAGTACCATATTGGCAAAAAAATTATGCCAAAATCAACCAATACACCAATGCACTTGACGGCTACCAAGTGTACACTATTACTACAGTTTTACTCTGAAGGAATTTCTTGTGAAAATGGCTTCTATTTCAAACATCAATATTCTATTTTTCATTCACTTTTGCCACTGCTGACATAAACATACAATATTGTAAACAACTAACCGCCATCTCTAAGATGGTACCTGGGGTGGAAAGTTCCACAAGAGATGAATACACATCCTGACAGTCACGCTCTCTTGGTATGACAAAAGTTATGGTAAGAAAGTTCTTGCATGAGATCCGCAACGGTGAACCCACGGTTGAGAGCGGTAGCTTTTCAACAAATTGAATATGGTGATGAATTATCTAAAAATAGAATGAATATCCATGTTAGTTGAGACACTACCGCAAGATCTGCATTTGTAAAATATTTACTGTCTTGTAAGTCAAAGAGCTTCTCTTGCTTGTACATCTTACCAATTTCACTTGTAACCAATACACATGTACCAGTAAACATGGATTTTGAAAAAACTAACCTGAAAGCCAAGCCTCATGGCTTTCGGTAAAGTTAGGCAGTTTGGCAATTAATGTCTGACTTCTCATCATGAAAACCTGTCCATTTCAATTTTTCATTTCAACATTATGTGCTGCAAACTTTTTTTACACATCTTACCCAAGTTTCACGTTTTCCAGCTGGATCAACAAATATGAGATGTGTGGCAGTCACATATAATGTTCCACTAGTCGTTTTTTGATTCTGATGTCGTTCAACAAGGCGAACATTCTCCACCTGCGAAAAAAGTATTTATCTCTACTTGACAAGATATCATTTATCTAGCTAAATAATGAGATTCAATATTATAGACAACTTGTAATACAAATATTCATGTGCATGAGTGGAATAAAAGGGTAAATAGGGAGCAATGGAGATCATTGCCATGAAATACGTTTTTTTCTAAGATCAATACATACTCCATTAGTAATCAATCAATAATCAATACATACTCCATTAGAAATCAATCAATAATCAATTGTTTAGAGCAATACAAACCAATACAACTCATCTGCTAAATGATTGTATTTCATTATTGATTTCATCGATTAAAGATATCAAGCATAAAGTATATCTCATGTATTTGAGACATAAATTTAAATGCTTTGTTCATACTAAAAGATATCACAAGTTTAAACAACTGTTTATAAATCAGTTTAAGTTCGTTTTTCTAAAACCGGTATATTACCTTAGCAGTCTTAATAGAATCCATACTCTGAATATATCCAAGGCATTCTTGAGTTCAGTAAATATTGATGATGACATTACAGTCCATAGTACTAAGCAAATTTATTGCAATGAGAATTTATCATTTTTTATTCTACGATTTACATCAACCAGGTGATTTCACTGATTGGTCTCGAAGAAATTTGTTTCTCGTGTTAAAATCGCGTGAGTTCCACGAATTTCCAGGGACGCATGAAATTAGAAGTGTTTTAGCAATGGTTTTTATAACTTACGGTGAAAGATTCGTTTCACTTTGTATTTTCTCTAGAAAAAACAATAAAAAGAAACTCTGTCCTCCTGTCTTTAATTGTTTATGCAATATCACTGTTTTTGCCTAAAAATAAATTAATAAAAGTTTTTCTGTAAATTTCGATTGAAAACTGCGTGACAGCGCGCGACTTTCCACGCGAACTGCGTGATGCCAAGAAAGATGGCGTCTGGTTTGAGTAAAGTTCAACAACCTCTACAATCTAAAGCTGCTACAACGTTGACTGCTACAACTACAACATTGGGCGGAATACAGAGTGGAAATGGGAGGTATATCTATTCTCTTGAATTACTGTCGTTTCGCGAAGGAGTCGTTTCGCCAACCGCCAAAGCCTGACAGTCGCCTGTTGATACTCTTCAACTTTAATACAGACCTGACCTACTTTGTAATTTTGAGACCTTTATTGAGTTTATTCTATTATACAGAACTTACCATTCAAAGTAACCTTACTTACTACTAGGAACCAAACCACAGCAGCTGCAGAACACTATGTAGCATACATTAGCCACATCACACCATCTTACTACCACAACCTAGGCTAGGTGCACGGAGCCAGCTACAACAAAACTGGCTAAATGCTAGCTGCACTGCTCTAAAAGCGACAACGTACCAGTGCCACAATGCTCCAGGTTTGCAATGCTCTGAGTCTGAAACTGCATTGCAATTGAAGATCGCAATACATCAGGGTCATAATTATACAGACTCTCATGCTTTGCGTAGACCTAGAGCAAACAACTAAGGGCAGTGCAAACTTAAAGTGCTTCTTGCATGCAGTATGCGGCAGTGATCTCAAAGTACAGTGTAATGTAAGCCTTGATGCTTCAAAGTTAGCCATAGCCATGATACACAAAGTTATACTCTAGATATAAGATTTGCTCTGATGCTATTTTTATGAAAAGCACTATAATTTAGTATAATTTATTAATTTAGTGAGAAAAAAAATGTAAAAGATGAGCAATTACCTGATGAATTAAACACATTGGTTAATCAGCTTAGGTAAGAACAGTTTATTTTCTATGTTTGCCAGGTACCTGATATTGCAGATCTGCACCATTGATCTGTGATTTGCTTTTTTGCTGTATTTTTAATGCAGCCAGAGTCATCCTTGATTCTGAAATTTAGTAAAATCTTCTGGCATGTAAATACAGTTATCAGAAGAATTTTAAGACTCACTAAGTACATCAATTTGCTCACAAGTAAAATTACGTACAGTATCTAGCAGTAGAATTGAAATAATCTGCATGGAGCATCGCCATTCAATAGGGATGAAAACTTGCTAATCAGCTGCTTAGCCTTTGAAAATTAGGCTACATAAATTTGTTGTAAAGTGGGAGCTAATCACAATTCTCTAGCAGTGCAAAATGTTCTTTCAGAGACTACATTAAAAAACAAAAGAATATCAAAGAGGAGATTGAACGACATTCAAAAAAATCATTTAAGAAAATCAGTGATGAGACTAACAAGTTAAGAAAGGTAACATCAAACTCATTAGGTGAAGACCCTTATGAGCATGACAATTATCAAAAATTCTAAAAAGATCTGGGTTTTATTTGTTGAACATTATTTTCAATCCTCACTAGGATGTGTCCTTAGTTTCAAGTGGCATTCAAAAAGATGCTAGTGCTGTTGAAAGTCTTAAGGATGAACTGAGTCAGGTAGTGACACAATGTTTGACATGAAAAATGAGGCAATATTGGAATATTTCTCTTACAAATTTAGTTCTTGGAAGTGTACAATTCATATTGGAACTTCCTATAAGTGCTGTACAAAATTATCACTATACATTGTATTTCAACAGCATGTGCTTAACTGAAGTATTAAAACATTAATAATTAAAATAGATTAAGTGAACATCATGATCTTATACAATTTTAGGAATTGATAAATGCTGAGATCGCACAACAGACTAGCAACACGCCTTTGGCATTTCAACATGAAAACACTGCTCCACAGGAATATTTTCAAAGGCTGGTTGAATCATTTGAAGAAAGAATGCATTCATATAAGAGACAGGTTGAAGAGGTTGAGAGTCATTTAGCTTCACTCCAACAACCACAGATTGTATCACCTCAAGGTACTGTATTCTATACTTGAGGCTGTTAGAATGTTAATAAGCAGAAATTGCAAATCATGGCCAATTTGCTGTATAAACTAAATTTTAAATTAAAATAAAGCATAGAATCTGTTATCACAGCTAGAAAGAGCATCTCAAACATAGAAAAATGCAAAGTTTGGGTGTAAAATGTTGAAATACATGCGGAAAACCCTGCGAAGTTTGCCAATGTTGTATATTTTTGTATTACATATGCGGAAATTGCTACCATCTCGGCTCAAAAGTGGAGTGATTTTCACACACAATACCAAAATATACAAACAGTTACAAACTTCATAGGACTATATTTTTCACATTATACAACATTGTGCAACCACACTTTGTAATTTTACTCCTTTTATGCTCCTTCCAGCTGTGTTGATGGATTTACCTAAACCAAACTTTAGTCTATTAGGTAAATTGTCCATTCGTTTTAGTGAAAGGGTTCCAATATAAAATCTCTACAATTCCAACCCGTTGTTTTCTACGATTGTCCATTTCACAAAATATACGTCAGAGAAAATATCCTCCAAATATGAACATCTTGTAAACTCAAGATTTGAGTTGTTAAAAAACAGTCATTGTCAAACCTGACTATTTAAAAGCGTGCTACACTGTCTTTATGCAGCCTGGGCAGAAAGAACTGATATCTTAAGTTTACAAAATGTTCATTTTCGGAGAATGTTTTTCTCTTATATTTCGCAAACGTTTCTGCTGGAAAAGGTTTTTATACGTACATTTCAACTCTTGTTATTAACATGGTCATTGAAATTCTACTGCCCCGTGTGTGATGACATCACTGATGAACACACCTAGTGTGTTCATTCCAGATAAATATTACCGTAGCTGTAAACTATTATTTTTTAGAAATTTCTGTTGTGATGAAGAAACTACACGAAACTTTTATAACCTTGGCAGCGCGGATGCATGCAACTCACGAAGCTGTAAAGGTATAAAATACTTCCAACAGTTATTTCACTGACTGTTCCTTTTCTTCAGCTAAATATAATACTAACTGAAAAATTTTATGGTTTTAATATCTGAGTCAAAACAATGTATGTTGTCTCCAAAGTGAAAAAGGTGGTGAAAAGTTGTATGTTATGAAACTGTATCTGTAAATTATGTTACTTTACTTTGTACAGTTTATTGTTTTGGGTTTGGCAGTCTTTTGGTCTAAACAAATTTCAATTTTATAACTTAAGCCCGGTTTACACTGTCAAAGTTTCTGTGATCAAAGTACGAATTTTTCTCAAGGAAATTCTACGTTCTGAAGAATTTGTAAGAAATATTAGAGTGAAGTAGTTAGTGTTGAGCACTGTATCAGCTCCCTCAAATATTTTTAGCCAACGCTTCAAAACTTAGGATTTACCTATCCGAAATTCTTACTTTGATCACAGAAACTTTGACAGTGTAAACCGCGCCTTAAATTAACTGCCTTAGTGTAGAAATGCCCATATATGTACCGTACAGCAGATTTTTTACTTTTCAGCTGGAGAAAGAACGGTATTTAGCTTACCGTGAGAGGACGTTGGGTGACAGAACGAATATTTTTCAGCGAAGGACTGGCATCGCGGAGCAAAAACAATGTAAGTAGTAAGATTCTTGTAGTTTTGCATGGCGAAACAACAATATCAGTATTCGTTTGAGGTATACACCATGTATATTTATTATTGCATAATTTTATATAATTATTGCATATATATTGCATTATTATCCATGTATATTTATTATTATGCAATAATAAATATACATGGTGTATACCTCAAACGAATACTGATAATGTAAGTAGTGTTGCCATATTAAGGCTGTGCAAACAATGACCAGGTACAGTGGGCCCCCGTAGCTGCTCTTGGTTCCTAAACTCCTATTAGGTTAATTTCTATTAAAAACCGTACGAGCTGGGAGGGAGAGAGATGCACGATAGTGTGTTTTAAATGGAAATTAGGAAAACAAACATCTCTCTCATGGTGCAACTGTCTATCTAATGGAGACACCTCTGAAAAGGACACCTTTTGAATACGTGCACTTTTCTAATTCAGACATGATGAAATATCCCTTCTCATGCGGCCATCTCTCTCATACAGACGCCTCTCTTATGCGGACTTCTATCAAATACCGACAATTATTTATTTATTTATTTTTGCTTAGCTTGCCAACTAGAGTAGCGTAACCACAGCAGCGTAGGCCTGTTAACGTGGGCCTTTTTTAGCTGTGAATTTTCCCTGTGAGAAGAAACTGGAGTATCCGGAGAAAACCGACGACTTTCGGCAGAGCGTTGATTTGTACTCTTCTCACATGAAGACTGGGTTCGAGTTCCATCGAGATACTTCCTCACTGAGAATCGAACCTGCAACTGTGGAGGTGAAACATAAATGCGCTAGCCACTTCGCCACCGAAGTCCCTACATTGTTTTAAGTCATAGCAATTTCGCCTACTTCAAAAAGTACCTGTTTACTACGGAAACCTGAAGATCTAATACGCGCACCTGGTTTTATTTCTTTGTTGGTTTGTTTATTGACGGTTGATTTCTTGTAGATTCTTCAATTGATGCATCACGCACCAGTCTTGGACCTTCGCCGTTTGCGCTTCACAACAATACGAGCCGATCTTATACTAACCCAGCCGTTCAAGGTTTGTGCTGTCTTATCTTGTTTTCACACAGTTTCACATTTTGAGTTTGCTGGTAGCAATGAGATAGGTCAGTGGTAAGTTAAGTTCAGGGTTTGTGTTAGTGCGTGTTTGAACTGATTCAGGCACATGGTTACTGTAGATTTTATGTTTTTAAACAAACAAAACTTAACCGTGAATTTATTTTGAGAACTGACTTTCGGTGTAGCTATACCCTTCACGCACAAGTTATTAGAGAGTTTTAGCAATGAGTACGACTACGAATACGAAATTCGTCATTTTCGCGCGAAGCACTGGTTGCACGCCTTACGCCATCTCGTGCTGAAGCGAGGAAGTCGTAGCCGGCCCAAATCTGAGTACGAATTTTTTGGTAAAACTCGTCGTCATCACTACGAAGTTTTCAAAAGAAAGATAAGTTGATTTTTTTTTCATTTCGAACAAAATCTATTTGAATTAATATTGTTGACAGTCCCAGCCTTGCTCAGGTGCATAAATTTTGAACGGAAGAGTACACTAGACCGGAAATATGACCTGTGAAAATTCTCGTTCCGCGAGAGTCGCGAGCGTAAACAACTTTTTAAAGCAACATTTGAAGCGGAAACGACTACGAGTACGACTCCCTCGTGCCAGGTCTCTGGCGGTCGAATCTCGTATTTGTAGTCGTACTCGTACTCTCTGCTAAAACTCTCTATTATTAGGAGGTGTAAAGACGGGAATGACTGCAGCTTCGTCCTTTCCATTGTCTCTGAGTGGTAACACTACATCATTTGGTGCTTCCACACCATTTGCTGGCTCTTCTTTTGGTTCAACTTCGTTTGGTGCGTCCATGGGATTTGGCACATCGTCCGGCTTTGGACTGACCAGTTCATCCCTCAGCAAGAGTATTGGTTCAAGTGGGTTTGGGAGCCTGGGAAGCACTACTGCTACGCCTTTTGGAGGCTCGACTACTTCGCTACAACTTCAAAAACCTCCGCTGGGAAATAAACGTGGAAAAAAATAAGCCCTGGGTCAAAAGAGGATGAGAGTTGACGAGAGTTGGCCTTAGTACAACTTTAATTATTTTTTAATGCTTGTTGAAGGCTATCAAGAATTTTATTAAAATTTAAACATATTCAAAACACTCATAAAACCATCACTTTGTTTATCCAAATTTTTCATTGGCAACTCTTGTCATCTCTCATTAAATCATCGAGGCTTAATCCAGTAAGAAATCACCTGCTTAAAGTATCTAGATGCATTTAGGTGTGGTGTTTACGGATAGATTTGCCGACAAATTAGAGTTATTTTAGCAAAGTGTATATGAGAAATTGCTTTCTTGATGTATTGAAACTTGAAAGCGGCACCCTGGGATTGAAACCCAACTTCTCAGAATCTATCTATAAGTATTATTTATATTTGATATTTTGAACTTTGTAACGTGATTACAAAGAATGCGCAAGCTTGGATGTTATGTAAACCAACATATTGGAAACGCAGACCTCACTGCTGAAATCTGACTATACTTATTTATCTGAGATGGTTTCTCCGTTCAGGTCAGTGGTACCGTGCAATGTCGTACAAAATATGGTTTTCAATGATTAATAAAGCCAAAATAATCGAATATTCGACGAAAAGCTTGTCTTTTTCCGAAAAGCTTATCCGAGGAAAAGCATTTTTCGCAACTGCTCCCGTTTAGAGCCCGGTTGTTCGAAGCCCAGTTACCATAAACGGTGGAATATTCAGAATTAAAAAACACTCACACAAAATTTCTAATATTTTTAAATCAAATCTTATGCAGCAAACGGATGGGTCAATACCATGGTCAATACATATTTATTGTAGTGAGTTGAGAAAATTTCAATTTCGTTGTTCAAGGAATTCGTAGATATCTTGTCTATGTTAAACTTATCCACCGTTTAACTAAACGTGCTTCGAACAACTGCCCAAGGTCTTAAAATTGTTTATCGTCTGTTCTTTTCTTTTTCTAAAGTAATATGTTTTGCTGCTGCCAGGTGTGACAATAAATTTATACCAAGCCCATTACTCGAGTGAAATAATTGATATTGCACATCAACGAAAAATCGTTTAGAGCGTATACATCACTGCTTAAATTTGTCAAGTGAATAGAGTCAAAGTTTGCCCTCGGAACGAAGTTGTTATCTGTTTGAAATGAAGTTATTGTTTGAACTGGAACAGGACATGCATCATGCATGCATGGCGGGTGTTTATGTTTGTCGGTGACACAGCAGTGGCGCACACAAATTCATAGCCAGGGCACACACTACGCTGTGTGGGTGGCAAATTGTTTGATAAAATTATAAACGGTGAGTGTCGTGTTTTCCTATAAATTTTAAATTTAGAATATTATATTGTTTCAAAACAACATGAACGCACCAATAAATTATCCGCGAATCTGGAAAGATCGTCATAATCACTATATATAAACCATTAAGATTTGTGGTATCGCTTTTCTTAGCATCCTATCCATTCCATTTTTTTTTGCCGATGTTCTTATAACTATACATAAAGTGTGTAGAATGTAGGCTCGGTTAGCCTAAAGGGTAGTTTCCACTCAGGAAAACTCTCCTCAGGATCGGACATTTTCATGACATGCCTTGAGTGCCTTTGTGCCATGGCACATGGGCCCTACTGGGACATCAAAATGGGCCCTGACGATCCATACCTAGAACTGAAAGAATTGTTTTAATTCCCACGCATATGAAATGATTGAAAACTAGGAAAAACATGAAAACAAGTTAAAAACAGGCAAACCGGCAGAAAAAGAGAGTACTAAAGGCAAAGGAATGAGTTGGAATTTATATACATCGGACCACCAGTGGCTAAATAATATATTAAAAATGGCTGCCTTGATTACAGTTCAGTGGTTTCAACATTCAGGTGAGCTGATGTAAACATTCAGTTTTTCATTTGGAATATAAAGAGATTTGAAATATTCACATACTAGGGACTAGAAACACTGACATAAATAAACCTGGGAAAAGTTTTCAGGGGCCCCTTCACTGTTGAAATGGCAAGGCCCCTAAAGTGGGGACAGTCTGAGCCTGGTAGAACGTGCCGTAGAACACCTCCAAACGTTCCTTAAAATGCACTCTGTCATCATGCAATCTTCAGGACGAAATGAGCGAAGCAATTCTCCATTTGATATCTTCCAACATCCATGGTCTTATATCGCTCCTGGTAAGCTCCTCTGATTATGGCCAAAACAACGTTGACCACACATTTGGTCACTGTGCTCTGTATATAATCCTGAGGAGTAAGGTAGAGTTTGAAATGGAAAGAGTTTTTAAAACTTTGTATTCTCATTACGGGAAAGACTTTAGTTTTGAAAATGTTTTATCTTACAATATTTATAATACAACGAAAAGTGAGTGCAAGCCAAGGCATTTTTTGAAACTGCAAAACTCCTTTCCTCAAAGATTCAAGAGAAGTATCTTCTTTTCACAAGCAAAGGGGGACACGCCTTTGTGGATGAATGAACTCGAGTCCAAACGCGAAATCCTTATCTCGAACGAATTTGTCAACTCATCATAAAAGGATGCGGCTCAGCGGCTTCATTGGATGACACAGTTTTGTGATCTATTGCTTCGTCTTAAACTGGACCAGTCTTGTCGTATTATGTGGTGTCTTAGCATAATGTTTGTGAGAATATATTATTGTTGGTCCTTCGTATTGTCATGGCGTGTCTTGCGTTGGTTCTTATTACTTACTTTATAATATCTTTGATCAGGGTCAGGACGAAGTGAATAAATACGCACAGTCTCTAAACAGGAAAGTTGAATTGGAAGAATCTCATAGACTCGTGCGGAGTTTTTGTTCAAGTCGCGATACATAGAAAGCAAGTTATCCTTATTATGCTTGGCACTGTAGATCATCCTTTTTGCAATTGCAATATACTTTTCCAGTAGTACGTCGCAGCTACATGAGAGTGAGGCTGTGGGGTAATAAGCTCGTATTGCTAACCACGCTATTTTATTCTCGACCTCACCAAACCCCATTCTAACCACTCCATTTTCATGACATGGGCATGTATTATAATTGGTAATGAAGTTGAGCTTGGAATTCACCTCCAAGTATCTGTGATGTTCTTGACTTGTCTCATTCTGAAAAGCTGTAGATTTGTCCCATCGATAGAAACAGCTCCCTGTAAACAAGCCATAGAAAAATGCCCTGATGAAGCCAAAACATGGTGGATAATGCCCGAGAATAAGGAAATAAATAAGTCGGACTCGGAGTACTACTACGTTTGAAGAATTCCGCTCTATATCTTTTCGTGCAAAATTTTAAAGTACCTTTAGATCGTTAATGTAAAGTATCTGATATTGAAAAGCATTTTTTTTTTACTTTTCGTCCAAAAATAATTTTGTGAATGTCATTAATGGGAGTTTTAATGGTCCATATATCAGTAAAGATGAGAGCGCGAATATTGTCAATATGTCAGATTCTGCATTAGCCATGAGATTAAAGTTGCCGCTGATATTACATTAATTGAGTAATAACTACCAATCTATTACATTTAAATAAGAGTTTAGAAATTCCATGCTCACTAAACAGCAGTAAATCAACTAGCAAAATATCTCGACCCAATAAATGTTAAATTTATCCTTATTTCAATGAGACACGTCGTGCGCATGCGTGATTACTTTTTTGTGGAGTTAAATACTCTTATTTGGTGTGAAATGACTTAAAGATGCTGTAAACTACGAGTGGCCAATGATGAGCACTTACAATAGTAGGATATGAGCAACAAAAAGAAAACAATTTTTGCAAACTGAATAAAACCTTTTTAGAAGTTATCCTGACTTGAGCGACGATGTTACTGGCACACCATCACGATTAGCGTCTGATTGAAACAATACAGCAGATTGAAAAAAAGGACAGCTGAACAACTGTTGTTTTTTAAGTCCCATCAAGACATGAAAACAACAGAAAGGAGGTCAGGAATGCACTACAGAAAGGCTCTTTCACACCAGACCTAAGCTTCTGCGTTAACAACCTATACTAGTTATGGTTTTTAATTCAGAAGTGCTGTGGTTATAAGGTTGATGAAGTCAAAACTCTATTGGTGAATAAAATTGTCTGGGTTTAGACAAACTTGGTGCGCTGCAGCTGAGACGCAACTGATGTTAATAGGTGAAGAAGTATTCAAAGTTATTACGCCTGATACTATATTCTCGACTATCTATACTTAAGATAGCTATCTATACGTAATTTTTAATAAATTAGCTGTGTAATACACGCTGGCTGTACGTAATTTTCTTTCTATCATTGAAAGAGCAGTCAATATTCTCTAGCAGCTGTCTTTAGTTACGACGACGGTAATTGTCATTTGCAATAACGGTTTCAACTCAGTTGTTTTATTTGTTCTGTTCTCGGTGATATTGTGGCCCAGTTGCTATAAACTCTTGTCTTTGAAAGTACTAGCTGAAGAAGTCGACTTGGTATAATTTTTCATTTACTTGAAACAGAAAATAGTTGCATAATTTATTCACATGGCGGCAGGTGTAACACTGACTGATTTTAGACGTTACAATTATAATCTTCTTATGTAAATAATTCCATTCCAACATTGAATCATTTCATGCAACTCCTACTTGAGAGAGCAGTTAAACTCCACTGAGTACAATAACGAGCACACGCACTGTTTGAAAATTCTACAATAACAGGTACGATAATTTTAGTTTTCTGTAATTTCTGTGCATTTTTAATTGTAAAGTTGGACCAAATCCTAAGACAGGGCATAACAATGTTGGTTTGATTTGTCATTTTGTAATTGGTAAATTTGTACAATTTAACTAGTAAGAAAATCAGGTAATCGAAAAGGAAAATATTTGCCAAAGTGAAGCGCTTACTTTTACAGTAAAATTTTGTGTTGATAAAGTTTTGCGTTTGCTCGTGTCCGATATACTCTATTTTGATACTTAGAATTTTTGAAAATAATTTAAGTCTGGGTGTTACAATTTCCATGTAACAGTGAATTAGAACCTCTGGCATCAGGCGGGGTACCAGGAACACACCGCTGCACTTTGGTTCAACTACATTTTTTGCTCTGGTATCCTGAGAATCATCATGACACAATAACAGATTGAACTTTGAATTGTTGTAGTTCAAAACAGCCAGGCTTTTTTTAAATATTGGCTATAAAGTTTATGAAACTGGTTTGTATGTTTTTGTCTAGTGAACCAAGTTGACTTACACAGTAATGGCTATAGTCGCTGCACTGCATGCAACTGCTGAAGCAGCGCCACTATTATAAACACTAAGATGGTCGTTCTGTATTTGGAATGACCTTTATTGTCAGGTTAACCGTCTAGACTATAGTTCTATAGGTACGGTTGAATGAAGAGACTATATTTATACGTTGCTGCAAGTACTAGAGAGTTTAAGCTTTCTGTTTTACGACAAATGTCAAACGACAAGCGAAGAAACTTTTACCGATATTAAGACAATAAGGCAAAGATAACTAGTTGTGTTAGCACAGAAAGTTAAAAAAAGCTGTTAGACATTAAGTGAAAAATCCAACAAGATAAAGGGCGAAGAAACTCTCACAAGAAAAAAAAGACTCTGCTGTTTGCCCTTAGTTTTTCTACTAGCATAAACCCCCTAATGCCTTTAAATTCAGCCAGTGGACAACTACATGATAGATTAAACTGTATTATACGGACATGGGTATTTACTGGTAACTAAAACACTCACATTTTCCATGTTTTACCTGTGTCGTGGAAAACAATATGTAACGCGTGTGTTTCCTCGCGGGACTGTTGAGGCTGGTTTTGCTGATTTTTAACTGCTGTTTCAACAATGGGAGCTTCTCGGCTTTTTTGTGAAGTTTGGGATGCTGATTTGGTTAGATTTCGCCAAAAAAATAAAACACTAAACATAGTTCTATGATTTGGCTATTTTTCGAGATTATATAGACGTAATAGATGAGCACCGAGGCGTTGAATTGTCGTTTGGAGAGCTCAAATATCTTGATAAACTTTGTTCCAACTTTTAATAAAAAATTTGTGCCAACTTTTAATAAAAAACTTTGTTTCAACTTTTGATAAAGAGAACTATACAATAAAAAGAATATATACAATGAAAAAACATTTCAGAATAACTTGAAAACATGATATTGATTTTCTCGGAGTGAAAGCTGTATTTTACCACGAGGAAATAATATTCATATCTGCGTCTATGTATATTAGATTTTTGTGTTGCGCTCATAGCGGTGTCGTTATACTATAGATGATAGACTACACAGATCAAAACATATATATATATATATATATATATATACTGCGCTGTATGACCAGAATTTATCTGTTATCGTCTGATATAATCTTGGTTGTTTGGGTTTTCCCTTGTTTTTCCGAGACGTATCTTAATCATTATCAGCTCGCGTTGACACATCTAGGTTATGAATGCGTGTTCGTGCGTAAAATTTAAATAATCATGTTGTATACGGATCACTACTAATAATTAATTCATTCGATAAAGAACAAAAAATGGAATAATGCAAATATTTAAAACAATAAACATGACTATGAAACATTTTATGGAAAAACAGAAAGGTATAAAATCTAGCTGAATTATAGATAAATCAAGATACAGAAGGCGGGCAGTCTCGGCCAGTATATAATTATGAAGCATAATCATGCAGATACACTTTCAGATATTTCAAAGCTAAAAATTGCTCTGAAACACATTCTGCACGGATCAAAATGAAGATCTGAACACTATTACCCTGGGTCTTTTTGAAGAGCTTTACCGTACGTAGCAAACACTAATTTAAGAAACTGAAGAAGAAATTGATACTTTTTCTTCGATGAAAAAATTCTGAAATAAAGAAAAACTTCATTTAGGGCAAGTATTCATCATCACGTCGCTCCTTCCTTATCCATATGGCAAGTTATATTTTCACCCTTTCAAACCCCAGACGACTTTACTTAACAAGAGGAGTCCTCCCTGATATTCGCCCAGTGCATGCGCAGATGACGGACCGTGTTTTGAAATGAGGGACCTAGAAGTGGTTAGGTTGGGATAAATTGTTTCTAAGAATGCGGATTACGGTAACTAGTTGAAAATCCCTCAAGGCCGCCCAGCTCTTCTCCCTTCAAGAAATGAGATTTAAAAAATCCATCACAAAAAAGTCTCGGGACTGAATTAAGTATCCATAGAACCAGAGAATGTTTCTATAGTAATGCAAATCATTTTATTGATGTTATTCAACTATTCAATACGTTTTATAAAACATTGTCCACTTATTGTGACGCACAATTGCAACGTCTTTTGCTTTATTTCACAAAATTTCTTGAAAAGCAGGTAAACGTCAGTATAACAGAGTATCCAAGTTGCAAGTCTCAGTAAAGTAACCAGCGTACCGCTGTGAGCCGGTATATTGATAGTTTATTCCCGCGTCAACGAAAGCGTTCAAGGACACAATAAAGCCATTATATAGTTTTATATTGGAAATATTTTGTTCTACTCGCCATTTATATGAAAAGTAATTGACAGTCAGCTACATTTAGCTACAATGTGTTCGCAGGGCTACATAGTCTCTAACACGTTTTAGTGCAATTTGCACTCAGCACCATATTGTTGTTACATAATCATATCCTGGCTTCTTCAAATCTGGAGGTTATGTTTTGAGACAAGCATAGAAGGATAACAATCACACTAATTTTGATATTTCAGGAATTGTAACTAGACAGAATGGCGAGTGAGTCAGATAACTACCAAGCCACAACAACTGCCAAACATCCCAAGAAAGTGATCACAAAAACAAGCAAACGTTTACAAATGTTCAAGGTTTGCGCTATCGTTCTCTTCACAGCTGTTTCTGCGATTTTAACCATCGTTGATGTTGTTGTCACAGCGCAAAATCTAAAACAAAAACTTGAGTTAGAGAATGACATTGCTCATGGTATCAAAGTGACTTGCATCATTCATAATCTTCAAAATGAAAGAAGCCAAGCTGCGATGTTTCTGGCATCCGCGGCGTGGAACACCAGCAAAAATGTGTTAAAATTGCAAAAAATACGGCACAGCACAGATGATAGCGTAGAGTCTTTGACGCATTGGCGCTATACACTTCCTGGAACTGTTCATGAAATTGTTACAAGCTCAGCATCGTTTTTGGACGAAATCCGTCATGTCAGATCAAAAACTGACAGATATGATAATTTGTTGCTCCAAAATCATATTCGCGTGTTTTCCTCGTGGATCCACGCACTAATCTCGTGGTTAGCGCGCTACACTGTAGCGCAAGACTTCAATAATCACGCTGACGATTTATTTGCCTATCACATGATAGTGAACAGCAAAGAAGAGCTGGAATTGGAAAAGACTTTTGGAGCTATACATTATCTTCTTGGAAAAAACTTCACTGTTCAAAATACGACTTTGTATAACGAAAAACGAGTTCGTGGACAAGCTTTCCTCGAGAGTGCGAAATTTTTTTCTTCTGTAGTGAAACAAAATTATCTTTCTCTTATCAAAGAAACAAACGCGTCAACTTTGATCGAAGAAATTGATTTGAAACGGAGGTCACTTATTGTGAATGGGTTGGTAAAATCTTCAACGAAAGATGCTATGGTTTGGTTTGATCTCATGACAAAGTACGCTGATCTTATGCTTCGTCTAGAAATCAATGACGCGAACCGTATCGAGTCACATGTCAAAAAATTGATCAACGAAGCAGTTCTTTGGCTAGTCATTCGTTCTCTTCTTGTGTGTTTTGCAGTCATTGCTGTCCCACTCATCATTGTATCCTTGGTCAGATTTCAAACTAAGTTCTATAAATACGCGCATTCCCTTCATCATAAAGTCGGTTTAGAACAATCACGCACAGACTTTCTCATGCGAGAAAACGCCAGATATGTAGAAGGTCAGTAAGTAAAAGCTTGTGTTTACACGGGCGATTTTTGCTGAGATTTTTCTTCTTTTGGCGTACATGGTTAAGTAGGTTGATTTACGAGTGAATTGGCAAATTGTTGGATCAAGTCTATTTGTCCGTTATTAACTCTATAACGTCCCTCAACAGGAGAAAAATTGCAGCAAAAATCGCTCAACTAAATGGGATTTAATGTCAAGAGTAGAAAAAGCGATTATTGTTTCAAGTGGACCCTATTGTCATTCTATAGAGCCCGTTTTCCACCCGACGATAAATAAATCTAGCAAAAGGTTGCAGCGAAAAAAAGCCGTGTTTACACTACAGGCTTACGTATGATTGGCCAGGCCTTAGCCCAGGTCTGGCTGAAAGAAAATGCATTGTGTTCACACTGCATCTTAATGAACGTTTTGCTATGACAACGAAGGCTGGTCAAGGCCAAGAGGCGGTAAAACGTGTTCACACTCAAGTATTCGTCAGGTCTAGGCCTGGTCAGGGCCACCTTTCGACACTGTGGCCTAAACGGAGTCCAGGCCAGGTGAAACCTGTTTACACCTGGGTCACGGCCAGGTCTTGGCCAGGTGTAGGCCTGTAGTGTAAACATGGCTAAAAGCAAGCCAATTGCCAATTAGATTTATTTTTTGTTCAAACAAATTCGAGCATGGAGAAACGGGCTTTAAAGAGACTCAGAAGAGGTACGAGTTTTCTAAGAAGAGAGAGGATACAATAAAATGTAGTGTATTGAAGTAATGAAGTTTACACAGTCTCCAAACCATTCCATCAGTGCTCATATTTTTTATTTTCAGACTTAGCTTCTCGATGGAAACAGTTCTCTCAATCAAGTTCTGAAGCTCAGTGTCGTCTTCCTAAGCGCAGTCAACCCTCCTAAGTTAATAATGAACAATTAAATGTAAAGTTTTTCTACAACAGCATTCATTCTCGTACTTAGAGGTTGTTTACACAGTCTCGTGTAGTATGGGTTAAATCATGGTCACGAGTGTGATATGGGATTTATCATTGCGAGTGCTGCTTAGTGACCATGATTTAACCATTTTATCGCATGAAACAACCACATTTCATTGCTCCAAGAGACGAGTTAAATCTCATATTCTACTCAATAGTGTGATAACTAGTGATAACTAGTGGTGATAAGTAGTTATCACTCTAATGAGTTGAATATGAGATTTAACACGTCTCTTGGAACAATGAAATGTGGGTCTGTCATGGGATAGTCATGGATACCCTACCCCTAGAGAAAACTTTTGCGCGCGTCTATATGACTTTTTGTGGTGCAACTAACAGTTTCAACTATGTTACAATAGCCCTTCTCAACTTCTTTTTGTTTACCCTTTTGAAATATGTAAAATTGCTGTGAAATTGCCTCGCGGTTCTTTCTTTTCAAATCATATATATTCAGATGCCACCGATGCATTCCAAATTGAAATGACAAAGAAACCCACTATTACATATCTCAAAAGGGATCACATGATTTGAAATGAGCTATTTACATCAACTATTTGCATACGAAGCCGAGGACGTCGCTGGAGGAGTGGAGGAGGTCCATTGTTATCAGCGGCCGCCATGTTGTTTTTCTATTAAATGTGCTATTGCGCATCAGCGCTGGTCTGGAAAGTTGTTTTGGACTGTTGGCCGAGGCAAACTGTGGTTTTTACACAGGGGTTATAACAATGAATCTAATAAGCAGTAAGATTTTTGAAGGCTACCTGTGGAGAAACCCCTGAAAGAATTAACCAGGGACCCTGATATTATTTCTTTGTTTCGCAAAAGTGAATAAAACTAATTATCCAGAATTCAAAAAGACTTATGAGGATAAAGTGTCTCTTTTGGGAGAGTGTCTCTTTTGTCTTTTGTCTCTTCTCTCAAATACAAAGAATATTCCTACGTATAAAAACAAAAAATAAAACGCGACAATTGCTGAGACAACTGAAATTGAAAAGTTGATTCAGTATTCAATGAAGGCGAGTTTTTGCTCTGCCGGGTGCTGACTGGTTAGTGGTAATCGATTAAAAAATCAGAGGAATGCAATTCACTGACAAAACGACAACCATTTTCTAGTTGAGAAATAATGCTGTTTGCAGTTTGTCATGTGCACTGATTTTTGTTCATTGGTATTGTTGAACAAGTTCATCCTTGTAAGATTTTTTGTAGTTTTGCACGGCGAAAACAACAATATGAATATTAATTTGAGGGTACACCACGAATATTTATTATTGCAAAGCTTTCCGTCCGTAACCCCATGGTTAACCCGGACCTTCATCAGTGCATCCTTATATTAATATTCATAAGTTCATCCTTGGGCAGCAAACGCATGAAGCACGGCAGCGTGCAATAAGGCAATAACGCATGCAGTGTTATCCCACAATGGCCCATGTAAAAGTTTGACAAGGTTGCTATAGTGATTAACTATGAATTCACCAAACAAAGTTAGTCGAAGTTTTTTATGGTAACAGACAGTCTTACAACGTGCATTTTTTCATGATCCATCGCTTTGTCGGGAAAGTAAATATATGCTGTGTATAACATTTTCACAAAATTGCGCCGAACTAACTTTCTAGTTTCTACCTAAAAGCTGTAGAGTGCGCAAAGCTTTGAAAGTCAAAACTCCTCCTAGTCTCGTCATGATCTAAATATTACAGGAATACAGATTTCTCAAAAGGACATTTTATAGCGTGTCAGTAGCCAACGACGTTCCATGCGTTTTGTCAGACAGCAGCTTGCTTTTGCGATCAGTAAAAATAATGGTCACAATATATAATAACTGCATAATCTGCGTAGTGTCGACTTGGTGAAACCGCGTTCAAGCTGTGCGTCCATCCGTCACAAAATGTGGACAATCTCTTTTAATTAAGCCCAATTTTTCACTTGTAACTGAGTGGTCCAGAAAACAAGACGTATACCACACGGTAGGATGTAGACACAAGAATGACGTTTTCTTATATCCCACTTAAACATGTCTGCACTCATGTTGTCTTTCACGAAAGCTATTAAAGGTATAGAATTTCATTTCAGACATGCAATATATGCCCGATTCATTTATTAAACAAGTTGACTGACAAAATTAGTTATTTCCAGAGTGCATCATGCTTTAATTGGTGGTGTTTTCAAATATGGAGAAGGTTTTGAATATTAAAAAATAAGTGTACACTTTATAAAAGACAAGGGAGTGTTGGCAAGTGCTGGGGATCGCATTGACATCTGTGGTGCACGTCAATAGGTATATAACAGTGAGAAGCCACGACAACCCGTGAACTGGCTGAACAGTTTATGTTGGTATGTTCACTGTGACCGCACTCCCAATGTCTTCTCGACGACGCAATGAAGATAACATGAGTTTGTATGATTTCGCCAAAAAATATCAAGAAAACCAAAGTAGTTCAGACTTGGTTAAGAAGCAAAATGCCACAGAAGACAAAGTATTATCAGCGCGACTTGAATATTTAAAGAATCAAAAGCTATTGACCATGAAAACTTTGGAAAAGGAGATAGACTTGATTAAAAGACGGAAAAAATACGGTTGGGAGAGTACTCGAAAAAGCAGTGTATCATCTCATCATTTTGATCGTGCCTCTTTACCAAACACTACCAGGAGATGGACCAAAGATAATTTCTCTCCTGCAAAATTTGTCAAACGCGAGGTCAAACGCAAGATGGTGCGGGAAAGAATGCCAAATTATCAAGAAAATGATTTGCATGGAATTAAATATACCCCTGAGAGTATTTGTGGACCAAAAACTATTTACCCAGCAGCGTCGAAAGAACAGAACCCAAACAAAGACGTCAACCAGGATAGTTTGAAAGAACACGACGTTACTGAATGTGTTGAAACAGTAGATGTATCTACAGAGGATACGACGTTAGATACACAAGTGCAAGAGTCAAAAGAGAAACAACAAAAGTCTCCAGTTGAACCTCTAAGAAAAGCAATATATCCTGTTAGTAAAGAGAAAACAAGCCGCCAGGGAAATGTCTTTCCGGTATGGTCTCGATACTCCCGGCAGAGCAAACTTGCAACAGATACCAGCAATATCACAGTAACACCGAGGTCGAAGTCCGTGGAGCTCGATAAAGAGTGTATTAATGTGTCATCGGTAAATCTCAATGTACGTAAACGTTCCGATAACATCAGACCAAAAAAGTTGGATAATATTAAGTTTAACCATCTTTTAGACCCGGGAAGCGGATTAAACGATTTGAGATTCAAGAATTTAGAGTCTGTCCTAGTTCCTCACTAACTCATAGCTAAACAGAGTGTAAATAAATATATTAGAAAAGGAGTGTAATCAGTAAAAAAACTGTATACATTTATACATAAGTACATAATTGTGTGCATGTGATTAGCTGGTGCTGCGTCGAAACAATTATCCAAAAGATGTTCTGACCTGTTGCGCTTGGCTGCAGTTCCAGTAATATTATTATTGCGATTGCACCTCGGCAGTAATTTTGTTAGCTTACACGTAACTGGACGTACTACCAGATCGGAAAATGCAACTAAATTATAATTTTCGCGACAGTTTGTAAGTTATATGACTTTTTTATTACAACTAGGCATGCACAACTCAAGTTTAGGGAGCTGACATCAATGCAAACTTGACATTCCCTTCTTTGATACCATCGTATTATATAAACTGTGGTTTGTAGTGACACGTAATGAAAAAATGTTGGAAGAAGTTGTCATCAATTGCCGAGGCGAGGTTATCAAATTATCGTGCCCGGTTTTCAGGACTTTAGAATTTTGTAGTTGTCTGGCTAATATCTTTCTAAACTTCTTTTTGCTTTTGTCATACAATGCTTTACTTCTTTTTCTTTTTAAATTCTTTTTATATTTCATCGCCCTTTTTTTGCCAAAGTCTTGGTTTAATTCCGTGTTTCCTAAATTTCGTAATGATATTCTGGCGCACAAGATGTGTATTCCACTGGGTGCATACAGGTTAAGTCGACAAGATTCTAATGAGCGTTGCATGTTTTCTTTCAAATTGGGAAGAAACAATTGTTATCGCAAACTTTCGTGTCTGTGTTTGTAAACGGGATATTGTGCAATTTGATAAATGGTATGCAGCATTGCACCTTATGCAAGTCACGATCATTGTCCTGTGACGCCAGTGGTGGTGACGGCAAACAGACGGCTGCAATCAATGACTGAAACAACGCTTCGAGCCTTTTTGGGTTTCTTACATGAAGTTATGAGAATGGTAAGCACGCGCAGTGTGATGGGAACGGAAATGCAAAACTGAAGAGTGGAACGTAGGAAAGAACAACATTCAAAAAAGTTCCTTTCATTAAAATCTCGAGAATTTTACCTAATAGAAGGTTAATCAAGTCTTACTGATTATATGTGAATATGACAACTGCAGCTAGACCAACGTTTGAACCAGCTAGAGGCGGCAGAGGGAAAGGCGAAGGAGATTTGTCAGCTTTGTCAAAACAATATTCGAGCAGGGATTTACCTTCTCATAATAAACTTAAACGCAGGTTTGTAGATTAGACTTTAGTGTAACGGTATTTTATGAACTTACTGTGGTTCAGAGCCCGTAGTTCCTGTGTTAAAATTGATGGATTTCAGTTTCACAACGATTCACTTAGTTTCAAGACACTTTAGTGATGATGGTTTTTTTCACTGCATGTGGAGGTGGTATTTATTAAAGTCATATTGAAGAATTAGATTTACTTTGCTTATTAAACAAACGAATTGTCACGTGCAGACAAACTGGTCAAGACAGTGTAGATGAGTTACGAGACAAAGATTTCAAGCGAGATTTGGAAGAAAGAGAACGCCAAGCAACAAGAGAAAGGACGAGAGACCGAGGAAGTCGTAGTAACACAGAATCTTCTTCCAAGAGATCACGACTTGATCAACTTCCTCCAGCAAACTTGGATGCTGATGATCCTGTTGATGATGATGACTCTGATGATTCAAATGAAAGGTTGGAAACTTCATTGATTGTTGCCATCCCTTCTGGCAACATTTGGGCATTTAATGTTTGGCCAAAAAATGCTACAAATGCCTCACCATAGAGGCAAAATAATGCTGCAAAATCCCCTGCCCCTGGTGGAACTTGTGATATATGCAGCTGCCCTACAGCTGGAATAAAATACCAAAGCTTTTTGAGCAGCAATTACTACTATAACTGTAAATGTAAACCATTAGTAAATAGATTGAAGCATTTCTTTGGAACAAAGGATTGACACATTTATCAGAAGTATGCTCAGAAGGTGTATTTACATTATAAATTAATACCACAGTCTAATGCATGCACACAACACATATCCAAGTTAAACAAAAGGAACTTTTTAGTTTTAATAATTTACATCTTATAAGAGTGTCTTTAAAAGCACAAATCTTTCAACTAGCGAATTCTGCCTTGCTTTAAGCCATTGCTTTCTTATTGAACAAAGGTAATCTTGCTAAAGCTTCTGCAAATTGTAAAAAAGGGCATATACATCTTTTCATGCTGAAGAATGTCTCCTCCATGGGGGTGACTCGTGTGCAACCACAAAATGCCTGACCCTGAGAGCATATGCGCTCAAAAAATGCTTGGCAAATGCCTGGGGGAGATAGGTCAGTGTTGGCTGACCTATTTGTCATTCCTTTTTTGAAATACATATAGTACTGAAAGGAATATGAATGTTGAAAAATATATTTCTAGTGAATTAGCCAAAACCAAAAATGCTGCACATTCTCATGATAGACTGGCCAACAGCTCCATGCACAGTTATAACTACATACATTGTGAGATCAATGAATGATGAATGTTTCCATTTTTTAGTGATGATGAAGATGACACTGCAGAACTATTGGCAGAATTACAAAGAATAAAGAAGGAACGTGCACAAGAAGAAGCTAGAAAGGTTGGGCATAAATTTTATAAAGCTCATCACGTGACAAGTATCTGTCTGTGACAAATGAAAGTTTTGAGTATTGGACACAAAGTAGGGAATACTACTGAAGTTAATGGTCACTCAATCAATTGCAATATGTATACAGGTGTGTCAGCTGCTAGGTGGTTCTGAGCAGACAACTACAAAAAAACAACATTAAATTTATAAGAACTCTGGGTTAACTGTACAAATATGAACAGATGTGATATGTATTATCATGTTTCTTTGCCAAGAGAAAGTTGAGAGGTTTATAGAAGATATTACACACTGGCACGAAGATATGGATATTATTTTCGAGTGGTAGAAACAATATTTTATGAATGAGCGCAGCAAGGGAGCAAAATATTGTTTCTACCACTTAGTAAAAACAAATTATTTAGTCACGAGAGTCCCGCGAGGAAACACACGCGTTACAAATTCCTTTTCATATTTCACATTTTCACTAGTGAAATATGGAAAATATGACTGTGTTAGTTTCCAGTAAAACGCCCATGTTCATATAATAATATTGAATATGTACCTGGAATTTGCATTTATGTCACAGGAACAAGAGAAGAAGGCTGAGGAAGAAAGAATAAGAACTGAAAATATTTTAAAAGGAAATCCATTACTACAATCAGCTTCTAATTTTCAAGTAAAACGAAGGTACTGTACTTGTAATTTGTGTGGTTGCTTGTTTTGCTGCCTTGTCCTCAGGTACAAACTGACTGGCTTAATGCCCACCCTGGTCACATCTTGCTAATGTTTTCAATGCATCTCAGACTCACACATAAAGTCTTTTCCATTGTATACACCAGAACTGATTCAAAGAAATACGTATTTCTTTATACCTTCCATATGGTCTGGTATCTTAATATCTATTGTATATTTTTGTATAATTATGTTGTATCTTGCCTTATCCAGGCCTTAAAAACATCGGTCGGTCACGGACATTGTCCGACCCATTCGTTAAATTGTCCGACATAAAGAGAAAAGCACTAGACATTCTGTCCGACCAGAGCAAAATCGAGAATTTCTGTTTTTTCGTCCCAAATGTATTGATGTCCGACGAAACTTTAACTCTGTCTGACGTCCATTTCCCGTTTAAAGTAATTAATTTGGGTATTCATTCGTGACATAGTTTCTGATTTTCGATTAAAAACTAATGTATCAAGTGCATAACTGCCCAACAGTTACCGTCAGTGCAAGTTTAAAGTAATTGATTTTCGCGGCAAAGTAAACATGGCCATCGGACTTAATTTTTAAAACGTCCAACCCATTCTGAAACACACGGGACATTTTGACACACGGCCTGCAGGCTGATATTTTAAGGCATCACTATTTAGATATATTATTCTGCTACTGGCTCATATTGGTTAAATATCTATTTCGGTTTTTAATAAATTTAATGTATAAATAAACTCATTTAGATGGGACGATGATGTTGTTTTTAAAAATTGTGCAAAAGGAATCCCAGAGACAGGAAAGGTGTTGTGAATATAGTTTGTACTAGCCTAGTTTTACTAAACAGCTGTTTATTGCTAAAAATTCATTTATTTTTCGGGCCATGCGCAAACATTGTTTCATTTTCTTTACTGTTCTTCATTTTAGGAAGGAAAATTTATTAACGATACTCTGAGGTCCGAATTTCACAAGAAATTCATGAACAAATATATCAAGTGAAGTGATTGGTTTATGTTGTACAAGAAATGGACATTCAGAAAGATACTCTACAATACTGCTAAAGTTGCGTTACAAGTTGCAATACATACATGGCTTTTGAACCTGGTGCCTACTAAAAATTTTGCTTGATGCAAGTAAAAAGATCTGGAACACCTTCTGTAAATGCTGACCTTCTTTAGTTTCACGTAAATCGATTAAAAGCAATTTCTGCTAACAATATTACAGTCAGTCAAACCTTGAGGGGCCGGTTGTTCGAAGCGCGTTTAGCTTAAACGGTGCATAAGTTCAAAATAGAAATCGTATTTGTGTATTCCTTGAATAACGAAATTGAAAGTTCTTTTACTGAATACAATAATTATGCGTTTGCCTATAGTCTAGTTACATAAGATTTGACTTGAAAGTTTTTGAAAATGTGTAGGAGTGCTTTTGAATTCTGACTTATCCACCGTTTAAGCTGAACGGCGTACGAACAACCCGCCCCTGGACAGCAATTAGTAGATACCAACGAAAAACGCTTCCAGTGTCTATAGCTAGAGGTATCCACTGTATCAAGGTCGAGTTAATACAATGTGTTTCCATCCTTGAAGAATCAAGATGAGCGTTCTTTAACTGACGGTGTTCGCCGAACAGATTGTTGTCTATCTAGAATTTGGATAGACTGTGTGCGTAATGTCATACCTTTTAGTGCAGACACCTCTCTAAAGTGGTCACTTTGTTTGGTCTCTGCAAATTCATTTACTTTAAAAAAAGTACTACTTTTAAAAAGCGACACCTCTCTAATATATAGTGCATCTAAAAATAAACGCAAACAGAACTGATTTATGCGTGAATTTCAATTTAGTTTAATGCCTGTCAAATTAGACAGAAATTGCAGGGTAAGGCTAAAAAGGGTCAAGTTTTTCTGCGCTGGAAATTTTTAAAAGTGACTATGACACAAAATTTTTTCGAAAGTCTGGTTTATTGCATTGCAAAGATTACTTAAAACGATACTTCATCTTCTCTGGAAGAACTTCTGTGACACATTTCCTCTTCGAGATATTCATCTTCTATATGCAACTGACACGACTTGTGACGTTGTGGTGCATAATTACTCTTCGAAAGTTACATTCATCCAAAAAGTGACCAACATATTCCTTTCACAAATTAAAAGGCTAGGTACAACTAACCATAGCTTTATTCAGGTACAAGTGCATTCTAGTTTGTTTTTATTCATATCTGCCACGAAATGAGCAATTTCATATAGACTCATTTTGCACTATGGAGATACCAACGAAAACCTCAGAGGTCTATAAAGGATAGTGCAAAGTGTTTGATAAAAAGGACACCGTGCATACATACTGCATGAGGTCAGCAGCGTCAGAGATGTCATAGCAATGCATCATCCTACGATATTTTATTGAAAATTTGACAATTCTTAAATATGTAAAGGTGCCCATGCTTATTCAACTTGTAACTTGCAAATGATTAATGAAGCAAAATATGCACTTCTCGTCTCGATTTATGGAAAAATGTGTTGAGCCATTTAAATACAGTTAAACAGTGAAACCATGGTTTAATTTTGCAAAGATGAAGTGTACTATTGGTTTTTCGTGATGCACTAGGGTCAGTTTTGTTGTGGCTTATATCACGCTTGGACTGGCCTATGTGACTGAGACAGCATTTCTGGTATAAGTTGCTTTGATTCAACCTCACCTCGACTACTGTTGCTCAGTCTGAGATACCCTTGGAGAAACACTCAGTTCGAAGATCCAAAAACTGCAGAATCGAGCTCTTAGAGTTATTACTAAATCAACTTATGATACCAGTGCTAGTGTTCTGTTGAATGCTCTTGATTTGGATAATCTCGCTTTACGACGAAAAAAGCTCAACGCTAATTTTATGTTTAAAATCTTCAATGGCTATGTGCCGTCTTATTTGCGAAATATTTTCTCCTTTCGCGACACGGGTTATAACATCAGAAATTCGGATGTTAAGTTAAACCTACTTAAACCACGTACAAATTTTTTAAAGCAAAGCCTGTGCTATAATGGAGCGCAATTATAGAACGCATACCTCAGGAAATACATAAGTTTCCATTATTATCGCAATTCAAGAAAGCTACAGGTAGTTTTTTTCAATAATCTATAGTCCCGACTCCCTGCGGCAATCTTGTAAATCAATTAGTTAAATAAATTTTTATTGTATTGTATTGTATTGTATGTGCCATTGTGCCACGGTACACGGGCCCCTACTGAGACATCAAAATGGGCGCCTGATGATACATGCCTAAATAATGGCAAAGAATTGAACGAATTATTTTAATCCCGGTATTTGTGAAATGAGTAAAAATTGAGAAAAACATTCAGACGTTTAGAACAGGCCGACAAGCAATAACAAAAGCAAAAAGAGCCTCAGCAGTGAGTTGGAGTTTTAAGTACTTCGGTCCAGCGGTTAAGGCGCGGTTTACACTGTCAAAGTTTCTGTGATCAAAGTGGAAATTTCAGATCGGGAAATCTAAGTTTTCAAGAATTTGCTAAATATATTTAAGGGAACTAATACAGTGCTCAAAACTGAACTACTTCGCTCTGATATTTATTCCAAATTTTCCAGAACGTAGAATTTCCCTGTGAAAAAGTCCTACTTTGATCAAAGAAACTTTGATAGTGTAAACCGGCCTTAAATCAAAGTGGCTGCCTTGATAGTGGATCACAGTCAGTGGTTTCAACATTCAGGTGAGCTCTATAAACATTCAGGTTTTTTTTATTTTGCATATAAGGAATCTTGAAAATAATCGCGTGCTAACAACTTGAAGCATTGATATGAATTTGGATTGCACATTTCAGATGTCCAGTACTGAGGGCCTGTTTATATGTTTTCACCAATGAATTATGAGAACTAATCAGTCATAGAAGTTGAATAACTACCCCATACGTCATTTGTATCAATCAATCACTTCATTTTTTCATAATAGTAACAAGTGGAGTCAGAGACAACCCAATTACAGTTCTAAACAGAATTTATATGTTTTATGCAATCTAAAGAGGTGAGCCTGTGTAAAGACACGGCTCTAATGAAGCGTCACTGGTTAGTTTTTGTGGGCAGCTGCGCATGCGCAGCTAACCACTGTGTGAGAACGTCAATTATTAAAAGCCAAAATAGAGGCAAAAGGCCAAACACTTTTTTCAAGGCCAAACTAGAAGTGAAAAAGCCAAATTCGAGTTTTTTGGCCGCAAAAAGTCAGGTTAACAAACCTGGTATACAACTATAGACTATACTTCACTGATCTGTGCCATACTTGCATATAGGTTGCGTATAGATAAGGTGTGTACTTCACGTGGCACGTGAACAACAAGTGGTGTTGGGCTTTGAGGAAAGCCTTACACCACCTGTTGTTCACGTGCCGCGTGAAGTACACAACTTGTCATCTGTACGCAACCTCAAAAATCTTCTTATATTTGGAGAGCGGCCAATCACACTCTATCATGGCAGCATGATTTGCACGTGCTGTGTCCGTGGTCTGCTCTTTCAACGTTCGTAAGATCGGACAAAAAATGCCGAAACTTCCATTTTGGTCAACGATTTAAAGATTAAAGGCTTTAATCTGTCGATATTAGTCGCAATTCTATGTTGTAACGATCAATGGGAAACTTTACGAAGGTTACAAAAAATCACTATCCAGTGAATAGCGGTATCCTCCCTGAACTTGAAAATGGTAACCGGGGGATGACGGTCTCTTTTAGGGCACTTGCTTGGTTAATGGCGGCCACTCACGCCAAAATCACAGGCTTGAAGACGAAGTCGGACATCTGTTAGTCTCTTATCTGTGTCGATTTTGAAATTTTCGCGTGGTTGTGAAGTTCGGAGAATGCCGGAAGCTTTTGTTTTTGCGGTCAGTGTTGCACGAATTATGAAGGAAGGGGATTAGTTAGACAAGCACTTGCGTGTCATGTTTTTGCGGATTATAGTTTCACCTGCGAATATATATGGACGATTTCTTCGCCTTCTGATATATGTTCACAGGAGAGTGTTTCAAGAAAATACAAAAATAAATTGTGGGGTTTTTTTCGGAGTTTACCGCGTCGTGAAAGTGAATGTGTGCCTAGCGATGGCTGGTAATTTCACGCAGACTATAAATAATCGCTTAGCGACCAATTTCTCGCACAGATATCTTTCATGAAAAAGAAGCAATGTGGTATTCTGTTAATGCCCTTTTCTGCGCAGTACTTTTGGGAACATTTTTCAAGATTATTTCCGCAGAATGTGGAGGAAAGACTGCAATTTACAACTCTTCAAACGGGACTATAGAAATTGGGCCAGGTTCTGATGAGTATTCCCCTAATACACATTGTGAGTGGCTTATTCAAGGTGAGTTTTTTTAAAATTTTGTTTGTTCTCCGAATTTATAAATATATTCCATATTTTTGGGCATTGTCTCTACTCCAGAAGTCGCTAGAATTTTTGTGACATCAAACAAAACAATTAAATTGAAAGATTTAATATGTCTACAGAAAGTTAATTTGTTTAAGTATTGTTGTACGGGAAGGACGGTTTTACATACGCAAGGCTGTATGACATTGACAACAGTTTTGTTCTACAATCACACTTGATATTGTGTTTAGACTGTGCTAAGAGAAAGAGAAATTTTACATCATGCCAACTTGCACGTTTTGTTATGATCCCATTTCACATAATACACTGCATATTATAATGATTAGATGCTTGCTAACTCAAGGTCAGACCTTCCAACTTTGTGACTTGAAAATGAGTGAGACTGAACAGTTTTCTGTTGTATGAGTGCTATGGGCTATTGCCTCCTATGGCAGGTGGTGACCTGCAGGTGTCTGGGAGCATCTCCCCTTCCCAAAAAGGTTTTAAAAGTGAAGTCTCTGAAATGCCTTTTCCTGCATATTTTGAGAAGATTATGTAACAGAATTCTGAAGGTATGAAAACAAAAAGTTAGGTTGCTTATTATTTTTTCACTTTTGCATGAGAAAACATGCATCTCACACAAATACATAGATTGCCATGGAGTTGGAAGGTCTAGCATGCAGCAGTTGGCAGAAAGTACGATCAAGAGGAGGGGCTGTAGCCACAGCTCTTGGAAGCAATAAAGACTAGAGCAGCACTGATCTCTTGTCCAGGCACTGTTTAAGATATAGTGCTATATTTTGCTCACATAAAGTATTGATTTGTTAGGAGGCTCAAAGAGGTTGTGGAATAATAGAGGTAGTTTTGGAATGTAATAATGGGTAGAACAGCACCTCTCCCTTATCCAGGTAGTGTTTAAAAAAAAATTGTGCTTACAATAGTGATTGACTAATGATCGGTATTGTTGTCGGACTAATATTTGCTGTATTGGTGAACGATCAGCATCGGTGACAAGATCCGTACTTACCGATTGTGTTCAACTGATTGTTACAAAACCAAACTGTTTACATTGACATAATATGCCTACATGGTCGAAAAAATCCATACGATTTAAACATAACTGCAGCGAAACGACAAAACAGAGAATAGGAGTTTTCGAACAAAGTCCAGTTTTTATATGCTTGCATTTAGAATGTAATGGTTGACTTCTTCTGACACATACTTTACAATTTACATGGGGATGGGGCTACCCATCTACTGAAACTGGTACCTGGAAATTGAACCATACATCGATCTTTTGATATATTGTGATCCCAATCGGTCAATCACTAGCTTACATGAAGGATTGAGCATTAGCAAGAAATTGATAAGGATGAGGAACAACAGATTAGTAGTTTTGGGAAGCAATAAAGTCTATAGAAGCACCTGTCTCTTTCTCAGATGTGGTTATAGTGGTAGTCATATATTGTAGGCTTACATGAAGTGCAGGTCAGCCAGAAGAAAGCTCGATAAGGTTTAGGGCAATAGAAGTAATTTTGGAAGACAATAAAGACTGAAGAAGCACCTGACTCTTGTCCTGAACAGCCAAGCACTGTTTTAGCTATGGTACTTTATAGTAGGCTTACATGAAGTAAAGGGCTGAAGCCGAAAACTCAATAAGAAGCAACCGCTGTATGTTCAAGTGTTTTTAAAAAGAGTTCAAAAACCCACCTCGGTCCATGCATCCAGTATTACTTACAGATCTACCCCCCAGGTGAAACTGCCGGATCATTGCATGTTACGTCATGTCATGATTTCAGCACAACGAACACTATCTTTGGTGGAATGAGTCCTGCTTTGCCGTCGTCAGGGAAGCTTCAACTCATTTCAATTCTATGTCTTACAGCTGCTTATATGTACGTTATCGAGTTGACGTGTGATTGTAGTGGTGCAGATGTGTGCACTGTGCATGCGTAGATAAAAAATTTTAAAAATTCGGTTTTAAGGGTCGGAAACAATTTTTTCAAACCATATTTCATCTAAAATTATTATTTTGTTCCGTTTGAAGGTGTTGTAGATAGTTTCAATCGACAGGAAAAAATAGTTTATTTTATTGAAAAGTGGAAGTGTCATTTGGCAGAATCGAACCAAGGAGCTCCTTTTCCAAAGCTGAAGTTGTGTTTGGTGTAAAATGAAGTATTGATGTTATGCATGATATAACATGAAGTATACGAGTACTCCAAAATTTGAACATGTTGGTGTATCAAGGATATTTTCCACCCGGGCCATATTGGCCGTGGGGGCGATGCGCTCAGTTTTGAATATGCTCTGTTGTTGTCTGTAGACCCTTGGTCTCGCGTGCACGTCAGAAAAGTTAAAATTAATTCAATTTTCTCCGTGTGTACGCGAGATCAAAAGCGGACAATCACAAACAGAGTACATTCAAAACTGTGCGCTCCGCCTGCACGGCCGAAACGGCCGTAGTGGAAGAGCATTTGAAAGGCGTGTGTCTCACGCGAAATGCATGGGAGTTGGAAAGTCTGCAAGATGGCTTTACTTTTCGCTGGATTAATGCTAACAAAAGCTGGTGCAGTTGCATGTGCTGATTACTACTGATGCTATGAAAATGATTTCTGACAACAACATTCCGCTCAATGAGATTCTGAAGTTATGGGAATTGAATATTTTGGTGGTGCTAGTTTCAGAAGTTGGCTAAAGCATTGAAATTAGTGAAAATTTGTTATAGCTAGCAAGTCACCAAGAATATGTTATGCCGTCCTCAGAAAAGTACTGTTGCATATCTTTTGGTGTGATATATTTGCTTATGCATTTAGCATGCGGAAATGACAATGCCTCAGTCCTAATTGTTTTCAGCTTATTTCTTTGTGGTTGTTTAAAACAATAGTCAAATGTACTTCCAAATGCAGCGACTGAGGAATGATGAATGTAGAAATTTGTGTCCACAAAAACTCATCAAAATATGACAATGAAATATATTGGACATACTTGGGATTAACATGAGCTTAACACATTTTCTTATTCACACTTGGAATATAGACTTGACTATTACATAGGACAACCTTGATTGGATAAGCCGTATAGATGCTTAACCATAACATCTGTAGTGCAGTGAACGGCCATTAAGTGGTCAAACAGCTGTTTTACGTACGTAACATAGTTTTTTGTTTCTTAAGTGTTTATTTTTTAAATTTTTGTAGCTCAGCCTGGTCAGAAAATCTTGCTAACATTTAAAGAATTTGAAACAGAATGTTCATTTGATTATTTGGTAGTCTATGATGGAACAGCTAGTCAGAGATTGTTAGGGGCATTTAGTGACAGCACTTTGCCTCCAGCTATAATGTCCAATACATCTGCGGTAAGTAATGTAAATTGGTATTGTTTACTTTATCAATATATGCTTTGAAAAGAAGATGGAATTAGCTTAGGATTTGTTTCTCACATTTCTGAAATGATGTTGCATTGACATGTGTGTGAGTTATACTCTGTCTTGCCATTTAGGGCCTGTTTATAGCTATGGGGGAGGCGGGACGGGACGATATTCATCCCGCGTTTACATGATTGCTTTGTACACGAGACATTTTCTCGCGGGAATACCCGGGACGTATGAATTTGCAAAGAATTATATATGCAAAATTGTCCAGGCATGCAGGCGGGATGGAGTATTTATACAGAGAAAAACGTCTCACTTCGGGCGGGATTCCGGTTTCTTCAACCGGGATCCCTTTTAGGCGGGACGGGACGAAAACGTTCCGCTTGCATATAAACACAAGGCAAAAATGAAACTCAAACATATACATGCCGGGATCCCGTTCATCGTCCCATCCCAGCAAACGTCCCGTCCCGCCTCTCATATAAACAGACCCGTAATGGGTTAACAATCTTGAAATGACTACTCAAATCTAATTTTTCGATACTTCAGTCTCATGGCTTGTCATACATAATCAAAAAGTTGCAGCTGGGCTACATTAGTTCTTGGATACTTTTATGTGCCAACGAACTGTGAATTAAATAATCTCCAAGATATGCTCTATTCATAGCATTATCACAGCATGACAGTCTTTCCTTCGTATTTCTAGATTGTGTTGGAGTTTTTCAGTGATAATAACTATGTTAGAAAAGGCTGTGTTGTTGATTTTGTAATTACTGAATGTCCTGGCAATTGTAGTAGTCACGGTAGTTGCATTAATGGCATCTGTATCTGCGATGAACTTTTTACTGGTGAGGCTTGTGACAGAGAAATATGCCCTCAGTTTTGTAGCAATGCCACTGGGAATGGTCACTGTTCAGAGGTATGGTAACAAAGTTGTGAAAATACCTTTTTCAGCAAATCATGTTATTGCAGCATGATCGTTGGACATTTGGCCCTTATAAACATGTTACCACTCATATGGAAAATTAAATTGGCCATCCACGGTTTGAATAAGCGGCACAAATCGTTTTTGACCATTACCATCGAATATTTTATTCTTTGCATTTTTTGTAAGTTGGTTCTTATTAGATTGCAATGCTTTCAAATTTTCCATGATTTTTTTTCCATAAAATATGAGAAATTATCTGTCATTATTAAAAATTGAAGTTCTTTTATAATGTAATTAATAATTCTTACAAGTATGTCCCAGTAAGCCTTTGTCTAATGCCTGGTGTTTTCCACTCAAGTAGTAGCTTAAGATGCATGTCTCAAGATCTTTCCTGTACATAAAGTGGTGAATTAAAATAGCTTGATGGTTTTTTTCTTCTCTATGATCTTGAGTAAAATTATCTGGTTTTGGAAAGAGCGAAATATTCAGCAAAGTAAAATGCAGTATACCAGTAGCTGTCAGTACACATTGAATCTTCGTTTGAAAATGCTTCATAGACATTTTAATGAATATTTAGAGCCAAGGCTGCCAGTGCAATTCAGATTATATTGGACAGTCATGTTCCTTCTCACTGCGAGATGATCTGGACAGTGGTAGTTGGCATTTGATCAAAGATCATTCTTCTGTGTTCCAAAGTCGGTTTGGACACGCTGGCGTGTTCGCAATGAATGACAATACATTCTGGATATTTGGAGGTACAACATTCTGCGGCTGTTGTTCCTATCTTCAAAAGCAAAACCGCTGATTAGAGTATAGGACTAGCAAACCAGTTCTGCGTGCTCAAAACGTGCAAGCGAGATCTCGCCTTATTAACAAGTAGTAAGAAAAATTAGGATGCGTTCATATGAGACGAAAAGTTTTCCCGATTACCGAGATCTCGCTTGTTGAAAGGTGGGATCTCGGTTAGCAGGATAAAATTCTCCCTATATGAACACAATTTTCCCGCCTACCGGGATAATTTTCTGTGTATAGTAAGCAACTTTTCAACATGTAATTTAACAAAATGGCGGGCGTAGACGTCAGAGGAGAAAATTTCCCCCAATAAACGGGATAATGTTTCGCCATATGAACAAAACAAAACTATTTGGCTGGTCGAAAAGTTTGCTCGCTAACAGGCCCTTGAAAAGTATTAATTTATCCGAATCCTCAACAACCCAGGTGATCTGGAATCATGAAAAAAGAGTGCG
>JAOBYK010373238.1:2222-16411 GCA_025434845.1 Phenganax subtilis
TGCGTTAATTCGGCGAGAGAAGATGGCGTCAACACATTACTCATATTATCCTCATCCTACCTTAACCAATGCGACTCACAAAACCACGGATACGAGAATGCAAGGAAAAATTTTCATTTTCGGTAGTGAAATAGACTTTTTTGGGTCGAAATCTTTTGAGGTTTTTGACTGGAGTACAAGAAAGTGGACACTGTTGGAAAGACGCTTACTCTCAGGGCGTAGTCATTCGATTGTGTCTGTACTAGGAAAGGAAATAATGATCTATGGAGGGCACACAAGCTATGAAACAGAATTTCTTAACCCTAGCGAAAGTGGGTACACGTCACGCATAATTCCTGGATCTTTGGGCTTCTATAACCGCGTTAATGGAGTGCTTTGTGGAAATCGAGTCATTACATTCCACCAAAATGTGCTAGAAACCAAAATTGATTCCAACGAGGTTTCCACAAGCAGAGTGCTACTCTATGAAAAGTTGGGCATCACACGACTCCGCTGTCCCGTGGTTAAAATAGGGAATAGCATCTATATCATTGGTGGCCAGCCAAGCTCAATGGAGCACTATGATATCATGAAGAATAGAGTCAAACCCCTTCCTTCAATACCTTATGATGTCACTAGAATGGCAGCTGTCGCGTACGAAGATAACATCATCATACTAGGCGGTGAGAATGACTACAGAAGACCATTGAATGATGTTCTTATGTTTAACGTAACCAGTCTCAAGTACACAAGATTACCTTCAATGTTAGAGAAACGCACCTATTGTTCTGCAGTCGTTGTGGGTGATACAATCGTGGCTATGGGCGGTGGTTACCGAAACAAGAAGAATAGTATGGGGCGCCAGTTGCGGAGTGTGGAGTGTTACGTGTTTGGTCAGAATAAGTGGGAAGAAATGCCTGCGATGAATCAAGCGAGAGCATCTGCTACTGCTTGCGTCTACGAATAAATGCCCAGAGAACACGGCAAATAGAACACTTTTCCAATGAAAACCACGTTTCGATAACATCACTGAATTCTTGTAAATGTTCATTAGAGCACAAAAATAAGAAGATAAGTGTTTCCTGACATTGGAGGACAAACTGTTTTTGATAAAAATTAGACAAAGGATTTTACTCACTGCTAGTTAATGCTATGTAATGGTCAAAGTACTCAACGCATTTTGATTGGTCATGATCACTGGTCATGATCTATTAATGAAAAGACACACGGATGACGCCATTGATTTTCCGTGCTTGGTATGAGCCAAAACAATGAGAAATTTTGAACTTCCCCTGGGTACTATTGTGATTTGTTTATTATATAAAGCAAGTTGATTATATTTACCCGCTGTCTGTCCAGTAATAGATGTACGAATGACGTCGGGGACGTGGTAAGAATAAAAAATTAGCCATAAACCGCAATGCAATTGATTGGATTTGATTTTTTTGATTTAACAGCTTAATTGATCTTGCAAAAAGAATATATATACAAATATTATACAATGGTAATAAAATAAACACCAGGGGCCGGTTGTATAAAACTTTTAACTACGTTTTAACTACGATTTTGTGGTTAAAAAGTAGTTAAATCTTGAATAGGCGACTCTGATTGGTTGATATTCGTACTTAACTATAGTTAACTTTAACCACGTTTTTATACAACCGGCCCCAGAGCAAATGGTAGAGGTGTGAGCGGGACAAAAGTGTATGCAAGGCACCAATGTACTAGTTGCAGAGACAATGGACCTCGCCGACCATATATATTGTAGAAAGCAGAGACTTCGTTTTGTCACCAGAATTTTGTGACTGTAGCATCATGATGAAAAAAGTACCATATCTGAGACATTTACAATTACACTCTAAATAAAAATATACTTTTACGGTTGTACTAAAGTGGTTTGTTGGTATACCAATGGTACACCATTGGTACACCTAAAGTAAATATCATATCAGTTTTAAATAGGTAATACATACTAACTTGACATGGTAAGGTTTTTTTTTGTCCAGGAGGTCTGGCGGTTGGAGTGCCGGGAGAATTGAAAGGTATGGAAGTGGCGTGGAAGAAATATGGCAAGCTACCTTGGAAGAAATTATTTGAACCTGCAATCAACCTGGCCGAGAAAGGCGTGAACGTGAGCAAATCTCTGGCAATCGCGCTAAGAGTCTGGAAGTTCCATGTTCTCAAGGACGAAAGTTTAAAGTAAGGGAATTTTAACAAAATCCTTTTATTATATTATTATTCCTGCACCCATTTCGTACTTGGGATAACCATCGCTTACACGATGGTTATCCCAAAAACAAGAATCGGTTGTCCACACATCATAGATATTTAGAGTTTTACGAGTCGAATTTATAGCTACAGGCTATACCACAGTCACTTAAAACAGTGATATGCATTGGAGATAAGGTTCAACGTTTCATTTTATTTCGTATCTACGAACAATGACTCAGTAGTTCTAAAAGAGCTGCTTTAAAGTAGTAGATAGAAATGTGGGGAATGGAATGACGTGGAATCCCCATATTTCTATCTACTTAAAGTCACCCTTCACTTTACAGGGAAGTGTTCACTCAAAAAGGTCGTGTTCTCAAAGCAGGAGATATCATGAAGCGTCCAACATACGCTCGCACACTACGAATCATTGCTAATGCAGGCAACGCCGATCCAGTCTACAAAGGCGAGCTTGGCCAACAAATGGTAAAGGATATCAATACACATGGAGGACAATTTATGATGGACGATCTTAAGAATTATGAAGTGAAATTTCGAAAAACCATCGAACAATCTTTTGGAAAGGGAAAGATGTTGACTACTCCACCACCTACAAGTGGTCCAGTGTTGTCTTTGGTGTTGAATATTCTAAAAGGTATTAAATTGTTAAACTTGAATCGTACAAGCCTAGTGATGCACCGATATGGAAATTCACCGGTATTCCGATAACCGATATTACAAGGCCGATATTTGGCCGATACCGATACCGATAGTCTACTCCATTTCACAAAACTCAAAGATGACACCATAAAAATATACCACTAGTATACCTGATCACTAATACTCATTAGAGTTAATGTTGTTTCAAAATAACAGTCAAATTCTAGTTCTCAGATCTACCAGTTTGCCAAAAAGCCATAGCACAACTTAACACATTCCAAAATTTTTTCCGATAAACAATCACATTTCAGCCTTTTGAGGGGCCTGTTAAATATTGGTAATATCAACAACAAAAATACCGATACCAATATTTTTATTTTAGTGCCGATACGCCGATATGAACATCGGTGTATCACTATACAAGTCCATCATAGCCAATAAAGGAGTTGGTATCAAAGTTTTAAAAATTTCATCAAACCACGAATATAACTGTAATTTAATCATAGTCAATGAAAGGAGATAGTCTGGAAGTTTGAAAAACGTCGAAGAACTAACAATACAGTTGTGATTTAACTTGAATCCATGTTTGATTTTGAAGGATATCACTTCACAAAACACGACTTAGAAGAAAATACAGCGTTAACATTTCACAGAATAATTGAAGCATTTCAAATGGGTTACGCACGACGCTACAAATTGGGTGACCCAGATTATGAAAAATCTGTAAGAGAAGTAAGTTTAAAAGGCAATTTGACAAAGCAAACGAATATATAGGAAGTATTGTCATGGAATGAGTTATATGAAAAGCAATATCATAATTTACGAATCTAGTAAACACAAAATATCTTTTTTACAAAATTTACATGGAGGTCACCAAGCAAATGCTTGATCAAAAGGTGGCAGATGCATTACGCGCGAAAATTTCCGACAAAAAGACGTTTCCGGCGAAGTATTACGACGGTGCAGACTATGACGTTCCAATGAAGAACGGCACAACACATCTGGCGGTAGTAGCTGAAAATGGCGACTCTGTCTCTGTTACTAGCACCGTGAATGGATAGTAAGTATCATACCTTTAAGCGTTATCCTACAGCTCGTGCATTGCTGACCATTTGGTTATATGACAGTTACTCCTTAAAGTTACTACATGCGGGTACAGAAGTGGTTAGCCATGTCATGTTGTCACGACTTATAACGACAAACATATGGATTGCTGATGTCTGGGCAAAGTTTGGAACGGTTTGAGAGATGGATGGAAAATTTCTAAAAATTTTGCAAAGGGAACCCTTCTGACTCTAGCGTAGAATTTTCATATTTTTTGAACTAAAACGTCTTTTGTGATCCCAAAGTGACTTTATCGGGCAAATGTACCGAATGGTAATTTCTGCAACAAGTTTGAGACACAATTCCAGATTTTGAAAAATCCGGTAAAAAAAGCGAAGAGTAAACATTTTCACGGTTTTAAATAATACAACACCTAAAAATTTATCATACAAAACCAGCTTTCATCAACCCTTATTCGGCATTAATAGGCGGCTATTAAAAACGTACGGCCAAGGAAGGAGGAAGGGGGGGATTTTCAAGTATTTAAATAATCATGCAACCAGCTAAAGTAGTTAGCCAAACTTTCAGCATAAAACTAATATTTTTCAACTCATTATCCAGCCTTGGAGCAAAGTTTCGTTCTCCAATACTTGGTTTAATCTACAATAATGAGATGGATGACTTTAGCTCGCCAGGAATGGTGAACGAGTTCGGCCTGAAACCTGCATCCGTGAACTTTATCCAACCTGGCAAGCGGCCGCAATCCTCTAGTGCTCCGGTCATCGTTTTGAATGAAAAAGGCGACGTTGATATTGTCCTAGGAGCTTCTGGAGGAACTGTTATCACAACTGCAGTCGCACAGGTAAGCGGTTCTTCATTTTCTAATTTTCATGAAAAATGAAGTGAAGAAGTTTTGATACAGGCAGACATTAAGATATACGTAGATGCTAGACACGAAATTTTTCTGTTGCGTGGTAAAATAACGTTTAAACCATTTATGTCTAGACTTTAGTGAACTACTTTTGGTTCAAAAAAGATATCCATGATGCTATATCGATGCCGAGATTACATCATCAATTGTACCCAGAATTCCTGTTCGCCGAAACTCAATTTCCCATCACAGTGCTACACGAGTTGGAGAGATATGGACACAAGGTTTGTATGAGCAGTCTAGGCAAACATGGCTTGGAAACTCGATAACAGCACGGCCACGTAACTCACGGGTTATTGCATTGAACTAGACAAATCGAATGCATGTTCGAAAACCATGCTACAACATGACGTTACGTAACTAGTTTGCGTGTCATTATGTGGCCAAGTTTGGAAAGATTGCGAAACATTTATCCACCCGAGAACGCCTCACAACAAAACAACGTTACATTATTATAAATGTCTGCCTTTTACTCTTGTCATAGATCAACATAACGGACAGGAGTCACGGTGTTGTGCAGGGGATCTCAAGAATCACAGGAGGAACGAAGGTGGTCAGCAGCGGTAAAAGAGGAAACGCGCACAATACAGCAAAATTTATGGCTGAATCGGACTTCCGAAAAGGTGGAATGCCTTCAGGATATTAGAATTTTGTCCGTTGTGCGTCGATTAACTGAGTAGACCGTATCACGGAAGCCGAAATGTTTCAAGAGCACGGGACACGAAACGGCATGTATGTCGATTGTATTACTTGCAATCGCACCATTCTTAAACACTAAATTTCCACAAAACAAGGGAACATGAACAAATATCAGTCTAAGTAATTGAATCAAACACTCTTTTTGCATAACTTTTTTTTGCTAATATGACCAGACGGTAATTTTGTTTCAAAAACTTAGCCACTATATATACAGTATGTGTTACACATATTGCATTGATTCCTATTGAATGTCAACGATTAAACTTCAATATTATATTTACTCAATATCAAAAATATAGTTTGACAACCATATCAATTTTTTGTCAACTGAGAAAAAAGCTGTAGTTCACTACATATAGATCGCATCATTGCTCAATATACGAATCGAGACTGGTGTTTCAAATAGTAGTCCATATTACGGCCAGTATTCAAATGTCCTTCATACGCTTCAATCCAAAGACGTCCTTTCATGAATACCTGATAAAGCGTGTTCTCGTTTGTCCAAGCTTGCGGCACGAAATGACATATGGACACCAAGCCGCTGACATCGTTCAAAGTATGAAACTCCACAGCATTAAATGGTAAGGGCGTACCATTGCTTTGCGGCAAAAACGACGGCTGCTCCACCAGTAAAACAGGACAGTCATGAGGAAAATCCTCTTTCAATGTGATACTTAGCACGTATCTTCTGTTGCTATTACTGATCATTCGTACTTGCACTTTCGTTTTCCCGTTCACTTTGAACCATTGCACACAATTTGGAAAATACTTCGCCAGAATTTCTTTTTCCTGAGCCAGACGTCTTAGTTGATAATTCGACCATTGAGACATTATGTCATTGGCGATGTAGTTCCTTCTACTTTCCTAGAATTCTTCTCTAAGACTTACTAACTAGTATGGTCAATAGACAAATACCTATCAAATCAAACTGCCAATGTTCAACACGACATGCGTTTAGGCACATATATTTGGGGACTTTCCCAGCCTCAAATTATTCTCTGCACATTCCTTAAAAAATTCAACCAATCACGTACCGATAGTAATTGAATACTGGAACTCCATTGGTGCAACAGAAGACTTCCAAGTATTATGTCACTTTCACTTCTTGGAATTAGAAAGTAAAAGTACAAACATGCAGTGATACACCCTTCGCTTACACCAAGAGCCAGCAATCCCTAGTACAATGAAGAAATTGACCATTTTCTTAATGCTTATTGTTTCGATTGCGGTCTTGGGCTAATAAACCAGTTTGATAGATCTATTTAACAGCATTCACCATCCAATAAAAATGTTGCAGAGCAAACGTGATCAAGTTTTGCGAGATGGTTGCATTTCCCGATCGATATAGCTACATTGTGAGTAAAATGCTCGCTCTGCGCGCGCGGGTCCGAAGGAAAATTTGGCATCTACTGTAAGTGACTGTCAAGTGGCGCGTAGGCCACTTGCCGGAAAGGGTATACCAATATTCTTATGATGCGTCGTGACGCACTTAAATATTAATATAGAAAAGATTGCATAACACAAGTAGTGCACATAAGAAATGTGTAGCTAGACATTTAACTGTGCTTGGGCAAGCAGCAACAGTGAGTTGTGAAACCAGAGATATTTCCAAAGACAGAAAACTCTTATTTACTTCTACCTTTTATTAGAGGAAATTTTAGGTAAGTAAGCAACTTTTTTGAATTTTTCCGACGCAAACACGCTCCGAAATTGAAGTAAGAGTGTGGATGAATACAATATTGTTGAGGAGCGCGTTTTCTTTCTTTGTTTTTGAAGCTACCATTCGTTTTCTTTTGCACTATTTTTCGCTCTCTGTTAAAGAAATATTGACAGCACTTTTCATGCCATTTTGAGGAAATCAACTTTCTTTTAACACTTGTAAGGAAACCTTTTTCCCTAATCTTTTTTCTAATTCGATTGTTTTTCATTTGTTGTAGTTGGTGTCTTCAACCCAAGAAGAAAAATGCTTCTCTTACTTCATTGACCTGAATTGATTGACCTTCGTTGCCAAACAGCTGAGCTGACATGTTTGGCCCTTCGACTACCAACTACGTATCCTTCCTAACATTCATAGCATTGGCAATCTTGTTTGCGTTTGAAGTTTGCAATACCACAGCAGAAGATGACCAAAAATTTTCCTGCTTCGCTAAAGATTACCAATTACCAGCGAATAATATACCAAACAAGCCAACTACCTTAGGAAATAAGGCAGAGAATGTAAGACATGGTGTTAATTGTAAAGAAAACAGGCCGATCAAATTCAATTTCTCATTTAAAATATCAACAAAATTGAACACCTCGAAGATTTTCGAAAGGGAGAGAGCAGACCTTATCTATTTCAAAGAGGAGTTGCTCTGCAACACAAATATATCCATGACTAAAGCTAGTGGTAATCGCCAGATCCGTTGTCAAAGAGCTAATATACTAAGAGCTCTTGATAGAGTACATCACATGGAATGCCCACGTAATGGGAAGCTGAAACGAAACGGACGTGTTTTAAAAAACACTTCAAATCGTTACACTACCTTTAAGAACTCAGCTCCGTGCAACCACAAAAACAATTTTCCCACAAATAACTGCCTGAAATCTGAAAGGTCAGCGAAGAGAGTAAAGACCATTTCACAATTTAACAATACTCAAGAAAAACAAGGACAAATAACCGCCTCAAAGAATTCGAGTAAAGAAAAACCTTTTGTTAAAAAAGACCGTCGAACAAGTTACAGGATGGTGAACGGTAAAATACACACTGAGAAAGTACAAATACGCAAAAATTTTCCGCTTGCTCTGAAACATCAAGTTTCTTTGTCGGATCGTATAAAAAACATATTGAGTTCTCTCTCTTTAGTCGCAGGAATACTCAGCCTAATTTTTGGATGGCATTACTTCGATAAAAATAAGTCTTTTGGTATAAAAGTACTGATATACCTTTTCTTCAGTTGTTTTCCGTTCTCTGGTAGCCTGTTTGGTATTTATTTTGACACTGAAATCATCTTACAATGCTTCGATGTTCTGTTTGTTACCTATATTGCCTGCAAAACTGTACTTTGCCAGTTTTCGTCATAAGTCAACTCTTGTGGCACGCCTTTTGAATGGCAGAGTTATTGGCGGGAAAATTAAGATGATTTGATATATTTTTGTTCTCTAATTGAATTGGTAAACCCTATAATCTTCAATTAGTAAGTAATTAGTAAAACTATCCATGGAGGTGTTCCTATTCGCCTGTATTCATCATTTTGTTGTTTTGTCATTTATTTTTCGTCATATTAGCATTCTGATACACAAAAGTCAACAAAAAACGGAGGGCACTTCCAAAAATTAGCATCAGTGGTCGTTTCCCCCAAAGGCCAAGAATGAATTCCGGGGCCTATCGAAACGAGGAAATTTTATCGGTTCCTATTTTGACAACAGTCCGGAACATTCAAACAAAAGGTCCCTGGGTAGCATTACTTGCCACAGGGCGCATTTTTCAACGAAATTGCCGAATTCGATGCAGAATATTTTGGCATTTCCCGACAGCATATCGGGCAAACGATCTTCAACAAAGAGTTGTACTTCAAAGAGTTTACTAACCTATCGACGAAATTGAGGCTCGGGTACTTTGAAAACTATTTGCGTTAAAAGGTTGTACAACTATCTGCTTTGTTAATATTCTCGATGGGCAAGGACATCATGTAAATACGATAATATACATCGCAATTTTATAATACCAAATAAGTACCATTAAAACAGCAAAATAAAAATAATGACAACAGAAGACAGCCTGGTTAGAAAATATAGAAATAACGGCTTTGTTTTCGTACCTTCAAAATGCAAATTTCCATTCGTTTTGTCCGCGACTTCACGTGTGTGTCGATATCTTGAAATTGCCTGGCAAGCATTTTGACCATATTCGGAACAAAAACCGCAAAAAATACGTGATTTGATTCATTTTTTCGACGAAATATGAAAACAGTAAAGCCCCTCGATGAAGTTAAACGAAAACATCGCTGAAATGAGCGATAAATTCGGCAAAAAATTGCTAGACACTGGCCTGCCGAGCGCCCCAAACTTGGACAGCTCAAGAAACATAACCTGATTCGCGCTACGTGTTCTTTCTTCGCATCTCATTGGTTTATATTTTATAACCAATGAGATGTAAGGATAGATATTTCATGTATCAATTAATATTCTGAACAGTGATCATTCAAAGAAAATGTGATCAAAAAGAATGAACATTTTCAACCCTGTGATTATACCTGAAACAGTATACTTTCATAACATTTTCGATAAATACTAAAGTCACATTGTAAAATAGTGTCCCTCTCAAAATTTCTAAATTATCGCTGTAAATACAAACAAAATGTATGAGCTTGAAAATGCATTCACCATATGTATGACTATTAGTTGGTAAAACACTGTGTGTTAATTAAAACTTTGAAGAACTTTATATAAGAATTGAAACACAATAAATTTATCAATATTCGTTGGAGGGTATATTATTGCAAAGCTTTCTGTCCGTTAGCCCGGACCTTCATCAGTGCAACTCATGAAGGTCCGGCAAGTGCAACTTCATGTTGCACTGATGAAGGTCCGGGCTAACGGACCGAAAGCTTTGCAATAATAAATATACATGGTGTAAAAACAACAATATCGATATTCCTTTGAGTGTACCATGCAAAACTGCAAAAATCTTATAACAATAAATTCAGTTCTGCCAACGGCAATAACTTATATCGTGCTGTAGTCGGTTAATACCCGTCACTGTAACCTCCTTTTCTCGGGTCTGATTTTGCATAAATTGCGCCATTTCTTTCTTTGGAGATTGCTTGTACGACAGACAAAAAATTTTTGCTTTCAACAAAGTGTCCGTACCCTTTCAAGGCTGTCACAATACTTTTTGAGAGGTCATAAGGTGGGTTTTCTATAGCCGTATAGTCTGGGATAAGTTGGTCATGGAATCGTGGCATAGTGATGGCTTCGCTTGTGTTTTTACCAAACCACACTTTGTTCATTATTGCCTAAAATTAAAAAGTCGTATTATGTTGTTATTTGAAACGTAGTCCGGTGCAGTGGCGTAGCCAGGGCCTAACTTTTGGTGGGGCAAATACGTTTTAGAAGTGTCAGGGGGCATGGTCACTCAGGAAAATTTTCAGTTTTCAAAGTGAGATGCCCCCCCTCAACATATTTCTAGCCAATTTTCAACGATTTACAAAAGTGGTTCTCAAATGATTGGGGGGCCAAGCCCCCCTTGCCCCTCCTTGCCCCCCCCCTTGGCTACGCCACTGCTCCGGTGAATGATTGTTTTGTAGGTTTCACCGAGTACTAACCACATCATGACAAGCAAAGTAGTAATGTTTGAGGGACATGCTCGGGTAAATGAAGGTCTAATAGTTACTCTTACCAGTGCTGTGCCAGTGGTAATTCTAGTACCACCAGATGCCCCTGCAACAAACACCACATCCCCAGATGTTCTATTAGTTAGGATCACTGGACTCATGGAAGACATCGGACGTTTTCCAGGTTCAATAAAATTACTTGGCGACGGCTCAATGCCAAACACATTAATGAGGCCTGGTGTTGAGAAATCATCCATCTCATTATTATAGATTATTCCCGTAAGTGTAGAACGAATTTTGGACCCAAAACTGTCAAATTGAAACGTAAAATGTTTAGGACTAAAAAAATAAATATTTCTCGTCCCAATTTTGAACAAACAAATGTATCCCGTCCCAATTATAACTAAAAAGCAAAGAAGCGGGGTTCTTATTTTATTGTTTTCTTCGCCAAAGTGCGTAGCTTTTATACAATTTAGTACGAAAAACTGCAGTAAAACGTGAATTACTACATTGGCTCGGTTTATGGGCAAATATGTCAAGTTATCAAAAATAGAGTTGAAAAACAATGAAGTAAATTTTGCAAAGGAGAGCTACCAAGAAAGAAACGAAAGAAGCGGTCCACAAAGAAGTGGGCAGCGACAAGGAACGCACTTTTTTTACTTGGTACAAAAACATGGCCGTGGGAAAGTTGCTTTCAATACTAAACTTTGATTTGATATACCAATATACTTACTGTGTGTTTATAGTACTTGTCACAGACACAGCGTCCCCGTTTGGCGCTAAAACTGAAAGATGTGACGTGCCTGGTGCATCGTAATTTGAATAGTACCCGCCATAATGGCTGGCATTGTGGAACGTTTTCTCGTCAGAAATGTTCATACGTATGCTCTCAGCGTAAGTTTCGTTGAGCAGGTTATTGTATATCTATAACAATTACAAACTTACAATTATAAATATTTATAAACGAAGACATCCGAAATTATTACACAACTGCATGAAATAAAATAATACCAAAACCTTAAATTAGACAAGTGTGTACCAAATTATCGTTCTGGGACCGGTTTTACGAAGTGAGTTTTGCTTCAACGGTGGATAAGTCAGGATTTAAAAACACTTCAATATACCATGTTGCTTGATTGTACGAGAATTATTCAAATATGTTTTTAAATATGAACTTATTCACCGTTCAAGTTAAACACGCTTTGCACAACCGACCCTTGGTCTTTTCAAGAGCAATGGCACAGATTGGACACTAACACAGATGTCCGATCTAGTCTTCAAGCCACTGATTTTGGCGTAAGTGGCCGCCATTCACCTGGCAAGTGCCTTAAACAGAGACCATCATCCCCCGGGCACCATTTTGAAAACTATTTATTCAGGGGAGTGAATGCCTTTCTGTAGGGCACTTGCCAGGTTAATGGCCGCCATTGAAATCGCAGGAAAAGCGACTTACGCAATTTTGGGGAAGTCGGACATCTGTGTTAGTGTCTAATCTGTGGCAATGGGCTCACCTCTGATACATTGGCATAGCTCTTATCACCTAGCAACGCTCGTCTAGCGTAAGCATATCGGAAAGTCTCGATGATTTTGTGGTAGGCGCTAGCTGTTGCGTTGTCGTTCGCCATGTTGGCCGCAGTAAACTTATAACCTATAAATTATTCAACAATTTGAAGTATTAGAAATCCCTGACGTTGATTTAGACACTTCAAGGACTCAAATGTTAAAGCATGTACAGTCCCTGACGTTGATGTAGACACTGTGAGAACTCATATATCACCAACCAACGTGTACAATCCCTGACCTTGATAAAGAAACTGCAAGAATCTACACTAACCTTTAAGCACGTTGAGCATGAACGCAATGAGCACACCGCTGGACGGAAGACCGGTCGTATAAAGATCAAGATCACCAACCTTAGCTTTGATCGCAGGCTCAATATCTACATTGTAATATTTTAGATCATCTTCCGTAATTATTCCATTATTGGTTGACATGTCTGTAACAATATCCTCAGCTAGTAATCCATTGTAAAACGATGTAGGTTCATAGCTAATTCTCTCCAAAGTGATTGCGAGTTTTGGATTAAAAAGTCTGTCTCCTAGTTTCTTTAGACAACCATCTTCCGTTAGTAAAAGTTCTCTGCATAGTTAAAAAACAAAAAGTTTGGAAAAATATAACAAAGCAACTTATGATTTTTATACTCGTACCCTAAGCCTTCCTGCTCACGGATAATCTGTTCTTTGCCTCTTATTGCCTTGTCCAATGCTGTGTGAATAACAAAGCCTTCTCTAGCAAGTTTTATAGCAGGTTCAACCAGTGTTTTCCACGGAAGTTTTCCATATTTTCTCCAAGCTTCGTACATTCCCTTAACTTCTCCAGGAACAGCAATCGCCAAACCACCTAAATATTCATAGACTTGATGGCATTTTTCTCGACTAGAATAAGCCCTCTCGTCATAATCAAACCTCAGATCCTCAAGCCCGTGGCGAGGGGGGGGGGCAATGCCCGCCCATCCGGAAATAAAATTGTAATTATGCCCCCCCTCAAGTGTACATAATTTGTTCCTCCTGATTTCAATTATTTTTTTGCTAAAACTAGAATTGATCCAGGTTCACTTTAAAAGGCAACGATTATAATCTGATAACTATCAGTTTATATTTTTTGTGGCTTCCATGGTTACATATTCATGACAAACTGTTCGGAAATTTGCCTAAGTATGCGGTTACTCAAGGAACAACTCATTGACCGTTGCAAACGTCACGGAATTTCACGGAATTTCACTGAATTCGTCATGGAGATAGTATTCGGTATGAAATCTTTTGTTTTTCTTGGTAACACTGTATTAACATTTGCAGTGAAAATTATGAAAAAAACGCTGTCGGATTATTCTTTACGGAAACGAAATTAAGGAACCTATCTAACCAATCCAATATTCTTTTCGTTTTGGAGGAACGTATTTTAATCAACAGTCCAATGCTGCGACAAAAAATTACCACTAAAACAGCCCCTCTGCTAAATTTTTAGCAGTCCCCCCCTAGAAATTGACGATCAGCTACGAGCTTGCAGATCCAGTAATGCCAGTGCAGGGCTATATGTACTTATACCCGAAAGAAAAATGGGCCCTGGTTCTAAACAGTGATCTTGTAATTGCATTTTTTCCCAGCAAATTAAAACCTAGTCTGCTGAAGGAGGTGGTCCGTGGAGGCTTGACAACGGTTATTTTTCTACATTTCTGTTCACCTTCTGGTCTTTCAAGATCACTGAACACATTTGCGTTTTCAATACAATGAAGTGTCGTTGCACAAAAAATCTTCACTTTAATGTATTGAAAGAAATTCATGAGTCTGCAACAG
>JAOBYK010373349.1:0-16404 GCA_025434845.1 Phenganax subtilis
CGCATGCGAAGTGCAAATTTGCTGACCCACGCGAGTAAGCAAGTGCAGGCGCAAATGTCGCATATTTCTGGCCATGAGACGTTAGACTGGGGAGTTGTACTGCTGCATCACTTCTTATTTTGTGTCCAGAGAGTTTAATAGCTAGATGCTTACCGGCAAAAAAAATTATACGTAGCGTCATCATATTAGTCCTTTCACTAATGTAGTCGGATAAAGATATTTGCTTAGAAATCCTCTCAAAATCACGCTTTCAACTGCTGTAAAATCGACTCGAACACTCTAATTCCAAGCCTGTCTCCCAAACGTATATCAGTGAGGTATGTCCAGTAAATTTGGCTAACCAACACGGTAGAATATGTATAGAGTCATAATTGCTTTAATTGAACATTTGATTGTGCCATTGTCTTGCTATAGTAATGTGAAAATAGTCAAGCTAGTTTTAATTTGACTTAGAAGTTCTGGGGTTCCTGCCTGTTAATTTTTAGATCACTTTTACACCTTATGTTGTCAATAACTGGCGTACCTTTCGACAGCGTCCGAAAAGTGGGTAGTAATCAATTGCTGAATTCTTGTGTTTTTATGTCAAGGTCTACCTTTAATACATGGTACCTCATTGTAATTAGTAGATGACCTTGATGCACATTCAAAAACCTGAAATTATACTACATGCTATAGGTCTATGTAATTTTGCTAGCGAAGTATGTTGACCATTTTCATTTTTCTAAATCAAAACTTTATGGAAACACGGAGCAAATTTCACAACATGCATGTGATCATCCATGTTGGGCCAAGCAATACAGAAACAATCATTTACAACTTTCACAATATGCAAATATCGTGACTACTGTCGTAACAAAAACAACTAACATTTACAACATCAGAAATGAAAATTACCATTGTCTCAACACGCTTTTTATATTTGGCACAAATATAACATTTCAGCAACAAATGCTAGGCTATCTTACTGGACTACGGAATGATTGCTGAAAACGTAAGGCTTTTCTTTAGCAATTCAGTCAAAGGCCTTAATGCAACAAACTTTATTCCGAGTTGACACAATTGTGATCAGAGGCCGAGGAAACACAATCGCTTTCGGTGTGACATGAACATTTTGCCAAAGAGGCGGTGGCTAACGCGTGGTTTTGGCTTAGCCAAAACAAACTGTATTTTAGGTAATATTTAAACAACGAGCAGGCAAGGCATAGCGACGTTCCAGTAATCCCCACACCTCCCTTAGCTAGGCACCTTTTAGTGATCATGCATTACATTAGTAAGTGTAAATTTATTACAACAATAGTGCTGCACCTTTTTGTTATGTGTTTTATGCATTTATATTTCAAATTGCTGAGATCATAGTCGGAAATTTGTTAAATCAGAATGAAGACAAGGGCTTCGAGTCATGTTTGAAAATTCCAACTCATAGTGTTACGCAGATAAACAAAAGTGTCATATATGCCATGCAGGTTTTATGACATGATTAAACGTATGATTAACATGACTTTAAAATCAGAACTGACTAAAAATACGTTTGAACAACATTCAAGTAAGTATATAAAGTGATAATTCGGGGAGGGGGTTAAAGCAAACTTTGTTTTCCCTACCTTAGTAAACCACTCGGGTCCTTTTGTAAGAATTTTGTGAAAAGATATAATTTTAAAACCATATTTTGAGCTGAAATCTTGCATTAGTTGTGTAAAATGCATATACAGCCGTGGCCAAAAGTTTAGGACCCCAAGGCAAAAATTGGAAAGTTTTTCCTTAATCCACTAGTTGCATCAGAAAGCAACTTGATTGTATCAAATTGCATCATTTATGGGTCAATCTATTTTTTCACCTTTTAACTGTCAATCAAGTAGTGAACACAGTTTCATGTCTTCTTTTTGTATGTTTTCAAGTTCTTGAGAACCCATGAAAATGGGTCGAAAGCCATCACTTTCTGATGTTCAGCGCTCCAATTGAGGTGCTTCACAAAGATAACCAGTCTGGACGTGAAACTAATGACCGAGTAAGATGTAGCAAGACTGCAGTTCACAATGCAGTTACTAAGCTTAAGATAGCAAGAAGTTAATCATATGCCAAAATTTCTGGTCGACCACGTAAAATATCACCAAGCGATGACCACGTCATTAGGAGAACAGCAGCTCGGTCACCAACGAGTTCTGCGAACAAGATTTGGTCGGTACTGCTTTCAAAAGGAGTAGAGATTAGTCGGAGAACTGTTAGTCGGCGTTTGGTCGAGAATTTTGGTTTAAAGGCCTGCAAACCTGCAAAAAGTCCCAGGCTTACACCAGCGATGAAAGTTAAGCGTTTGGAGTTTGCCAAAAAACATGCAAATTGGACGATTCAACAGTGGCACCAGGTGTTCTTTTCAGATGATTCCACGATACAGCAGCTCACTACACGCAAGCGCTATGTTCGTAGACCCACTGGAAAGAGATTTCATGATCGATGAATATCGGTGAACGGAACAACTGGACTGTTTTTCCTACCAACGGGAACGACCATGAATGGCCAAAAATATGTTGATATGCTGAGGGAGAAACTGGAACTACACGTGGCTGTTCATAAATGTGACATTTTTATGTACGACGGTGCACCATGTCAACGCTCCAGAATTGTTACTTAGTTCTTGAAATCGAAAAAAATTAGAGTTCTTATTGGCTTTGAAACAGTCCTGATTTGAACCCTATCAAACATTTATGGACTGTTATGAAAATCAAAGTCTTCCAGAAACAACCAAGCAATGCTAAGGAGCTTGAAAAAGCAATCAAAGAAGTTTGGGTGCTTTATTTGTCGGCTGAGTACTGCCAAAGTCTGGTAGAGAGTATGCCTAGACGTTTGCAGGCCGTAATCAAAGCTAAAACAGGGCCAACCAAATATTGACTCTAAAAATTTGTTAAGGAGCGCATGTCGTATATGTGGAGAAACGACCCAATAGTTCTAATATTCAAATAATATGTCGAGTTCATCAGTAATTTAACAAGAATATGTATCATTTGTTGTTGAAATCAGAAATTTAATGCGTGGTCCTAAACGACTGGTTCTGACGTCGTCCTGACGACTGTAAAGTTAGAAAGACAACCAAACTTATGTAATACATGCAAGGAACATTTACAAATTTGGCCTGCTCTTGGGAAACTTACAGCAAGCCAAAAAAATGAGGAAGAGCTAGTTCAGTATTTATCGTTTTTCCTGAGTTTTAGAATATTTGAGAGACACCAACTTATTTCAACATCCAAAACATAATCGTTTTCTGCTAAATACACTTTTTTTCAGAGTTTCACCAAAAATAAACCATTACTCAAAAACCGTATGTTTTCTTCCATAAGATGGGGACACATATTGCATGAATAAATCATGCAGTCGTTTCTTGGGATCAATGACAAATTTTGGTGATCTGTTGGGCTTTTTCCAATTATAGTCGATTTCTTAAGACGTTAGCACTTCCAATTATTTGCATTTCACTGTTGAACTCGTTAGGGAGTTCATATCCCTCCGCTACGCTGAAGATTCCACAGGTTTCTCAGCAGCACATAAAATTATCAAAAGAGTTCAAAGCGAAAAGATTATAAATAAGTTCAAATGCTCCCAATATATTTATAATTTGATCTATATTTAAATATGATGTAAGGATTTCACCAATTTATACATAACTACACTGGTGCCGTTAGCAATGCTTAGCAACACGTTTGTAAATTACGCAAGAAGATCTTGGAGTGTAAATATTTAAAAAAAAATCAATATATGAGATACTTATGCAAAACTCAAAATATAAAAATATTCTGGGCCGTTAAGGGGATAGCTACAAGAATATACATGTTTAGCAGATCTTTCAACCAATTACAAATCTCACTCCAATATCCTACCAATATATTTAATTGTTTGTTTGTGCTAACGCCACTATCCAATGCACATTGTGCGACTGTTTAATCTCTTCTGTTCACTTGCTCAAAATCAAGTTATGCTGCGCTGAGAGGTATTGTTCATTGCTCAATGTACGTTGTTCTTTCAAAAGTTGACTGCTATGAGCGCACAGCTAACTTACTACATTAATATTGCAATAAACCTTTCTAGTTACATATTGCAATTTTTATTTTAAAACCTTTTTCTACTCCGGCTCTTTTGATTGCCGGGAGGGTCGTACAGGTTCAGACATGCTGTGTTGTTTCCTGCCTGCGCTCGACCCTGCATGCACGCCACAAGCATTAAAACAGAGTAATTCACTTACCGCATTTACTCGTTTGAGCCCTGCAGTGCTCTATAAATTTTCAATGTTTTACATGCAGCGCTTTTCCGGCGGCGGTGCTCAATTGAAGGCGGCGCTTTTAAAAAATAAGTGGTTTTTTTGTCGATCGTTTGTTATTTTCAACACTGATATGAATGAAGGCAACGGAACCGTTGGATGATGTGAACAAAAAAACGCTTGTTGGTAACGTTCCCATAGAATTGTCGCACTTAATAACGATATATCTAAAAGCAACCATAGAAAACAAGCTCTTCGCGTTTTGTGAGTAATTAGTGCGGCGCTCATTCGGGGGCAGCGCTCAAACGAGTAACTACGGTATCTGCAAGCCAATGCCAGATCAGAATGGAGTAATCCCCAGTACAGCATGTTGAAAACTGTGCGCTCTGCAAGCTTGGTGGAAACGGTTGTAGTGGAAAAACATTTTAAAACAACAAGACAATAACGAGAATACTTTATATTAAATGTATTGAAAACTATATAGCTCAATTTGTATTTACAAGTAAACAAGGTTAGACCTTCTAATATTGGCTACAAGAATTGAAAACTTGTACGGATAGACCGGTAGTTTCTACTCGCATTTTAATGACACTTGTCCGTAAAGCAACAATGCATTACCAGTTTGTGGTGATGGCTTTAAAATACTCGAAGATACTCAACTTAATATCACCTTAGTGGCAGTAATATCTTTCTTTACTAATTTATTGATTAAGTTTTGAGCCCCTAGCAATAAATGATTGCATATGTCTGCTGGTGCATAACATAGGGATTCGATACGAAGTGGAAGTGCTGTACCTGGGATTATACCCGTTATTTATTTTTTGCTCTAAGTTACATATTCCATCAAAGTCCTCAGCTTTTACATAGCGTTTGAATTCCCGTCTCTTTAAGTTGTTCCGTCTGACCGCGAGTGAATTGACTGTATCTCGTGGTATTCAGATAATGTCCATACATCTGTTCTGTACCTTTTCGAGATCTTCTACAAGATAATCGGGCAAGCCTCCCCATATCGGTGATGCATACTCGAGCAGGGGTCGGATCTTGGTCATAAAGGTAGTAAGTCTGACATCTTTAGGTAGATTCACTTTTCAACAAATCCCTAGGTAGGACATCCTCTTGTTTGCTGTAGGTATAATATCAGACACGTGTGTATTTTATTTTAAATCATTTTGAATGGTAACTCCTAACAACTTGAAGGCTTTGATTTTTCAATTTCGTTCATAACTTCCTGCATATGGCTTATAGAGTCAATAGATACTAATTCGTAGTTGGTGCAATCATCAGCATATTTGCAAGTTCTTACAACCAAATATTCAGGTATGCAGTCCTCAATATCATCTACTTGTACACTAAAAAGTGTTGGGGAAACGATATCACCCTGCGGTACCCCAGCAAACACGTGTTCACTTCTTGATAGCGCACCTGGAAGCTTGACTTGTTGGGTTCTCCCAACAAGATAGCTTTGTAACCATTTCCAGAAGCTTTTATGAATATCCATTTTTGCTAATTTAGTCAGCAACGTGGCATGATCTACTAGATTGAATGCTTTACGGCAGTATACAAAGACTACATGGACAGCCTTGCATTGGTTTACCCGGTCTGTTGGATCATACCAGTCTTGAGTTGCCTTTGCAAGTGCAGTTACTGTTCTCGGTAAAAGCGTGTTGTGACGATCTGGGTTTTAATTCGTGTTTGTTAAGAGTTAATTGTACTATTTCCAGGACTTTAGCCATTTGAGGTAGTACCGAGATTTGTCCAAAGTCGTTCTTTAGATTTATTGGGTTGTTAACTTTAGCGACCGGGGTTACAAGCGCATGCTTGAGCTTTGTAGGGTACTTGCACTGTGTAATACTAGCACAAATTATATCTTGTACTACGGGTGCTAATTCCTTGTGAAATCGCCTTAAGAACCACGCTGGTATCCCGTCGTTGCCCGTCGCTTTCCTAGGATTTAGGTGTTTGAGTATAGCTTTCAGTTGGCCGACGCTAGGAGTAGGCGGCTGGAGATCCTGAAGGTCTTGTACCAGTTCACCCGCCAGTAGAGCAGTCGGTTCACGGTCTTTCTAGAGTGAAATGAATGCACCATTAACTGGTTAGCTATCATGCATAGCTCTGCTTTGGTTGGAGCATTAAGATCTGTTGATTGTCGGTTCGAGGAGCCACATAAAGAATAAATGCATTTGAACCATTTACTTGGGTTTGAATATCGTTTGTTGGCCTTCCTATCATAATACTTGCTTTTTGCCTTCAAAATCAAATCTGCGACTTTAACACGTAATTGTTGGTATTTTGATATGATCCCACGATATATGCTGTGGGCCTTGCTCGTATTTGGGTCTTTATAGAGGGCGTGATCTACTCCTTATCCCTTCGGTGCATTCGTACAGTGTGAAATGGAGTACAAGTGTCGAGAGCGTCAATCAATATACTGTTGAATGCTTCAACTTTAGAGTCAACATCAGATACTTCAAAAACTGATTTCCAGTTCTGGAGATTAAGTTTGAACTCTAAGTACTTAATATTGGCAGGTTTAAGCTTTCTAACAGTCCTGTTTACAGTTTTCACTTGTGGTCGCATTTGTAAAGTTGCAAAAATGATACACTGATGGTCAGAACGTCCCAGCGGTGGGAGGTGTTGTACTTCCCGGTATATCTATTTCATGTTGGTAAGGATTTGAGCTAGGGTGTTCTGTTTACGGGTGGGAGCTTTGACTGGTTTTTAAAGATTGAATCTTTGACAAAGATGTCGAGGATTAAGATGGCTGAAGTCCCCAGTGATCACTATACCAGCTGATGGCTTTTCATTTGACAGATTATCAAGACATTCAGTTATATGTATTCATTCATTTGTGATCTCTCGGCTGAAGATTTACCAGGAGCTAAGTAAAGTGCGACGGGTATTATGCAAATGAGACCTGTTTCAAACATCGAATTTTGCATGAGCCGAATGCATTTATTACAAAAGTTAATCAGCATAACTGCCCCATTATGCATTCTCTTGAATGCGTTCAACTCATGCAAAATTCGGTGTTTGAAACATGTTTGAGTAAGAAAGCGCAATTTTAAACTTTGAAAGCGCTTCAGTCCGTCATGCTTTTGCTAGTCCTCAAAAAAGGAAAAAAACAGTAGCTCTAGCGTGTGTTTAACAAAAATTTCCCTGGTAATACACTATAATTTTACGGCCGTTCATATTTTTCATGTCTAGTTCATAAACGTTATGACACAGTGCTCAAAGTTTGAATAAGCAGATTTGAACCGAAATAGTAGGTTTGAGTAGGTTTTGAGCAAAAATAGAACATTTTGGTTCAACTTTGCTGAGAACTAAACTGGATTAAAAATTTTATACTGGAATTCTACTGTCTGTGTCGAAAGTTAACTAAATATTTCTGAGGTAATAATACTTTATTTATTAAGGGAGTTGACTTGCTACGAATTACTCTGTTTTTAGAAAGCTATGTATAGTAATTTCTGCTGCACATCTTTGTTTTTTTGTTTAAGCTGGTCAGTCTACTTGCTTCTCACGTGCTGTTTTGGTTTAAGCTCCTCCCATGACTATGTTACAATCATAGGTATTCATTAGTGAATTGCTGCTCAGTGTGTTTTTTAGCACTCGATAAAACTAGATTTAAAAAAATTTTATTGGGTGCTATATGAATAATTTGCATCAGCGGACATACGATATTTCCTATACTGTGTGAATGTGCTTGTGTTGGACGCAAATAATTATTTTTTATTTTTACAACATTAGCTGTTACATTCTGCACTAATTGCTAACCTTGTGCGAGACGTTAGTATTATTTAATACACTATTTGCTACAAACTTAGCAAATAAAGCATTTAAGCGACATTATTTGTCAACAGTCATCTCTTTTGTCAACAGAGAACACGCGTTTCGATTCGAAGGGTGTAGCTACAAACTTCTTCAGGGGGGAAAAACTAGAAATTTTCTGACAACTGGGCATTGACAGGTGGGCATGGTCAAAGGAACAGGAGTAAAAGTTGCGGCTTTCAAAAACTGTGTACAGATGGGCGTCATGAAGGAATGAACAAAAATAATATCTTTATTATATTTAATTCCATATATGGCGATATATGGTCGCTGTGAAGTGGTGCCTTGGAAGGTCGCCGATAAAATCTGTCCAGCAAGCCTATGATATAATATAATGATACAGAGTTAAAAATTTTGTTTTTTGCACGACGTACAGAACGGAGAAAGGCCTACTCCACTCTTCTAGGTCACTTTACTTACCTATAGCACTTTAACTTTTATTGATTAAATTTCATAAATGAGTTCCCAAATGGGATCTTGAATAGAATGAAACAGTACGTAGAACAAAGCTATAACTCTACAACACTCTTTTTAACTTGTCAAACAACACAAGTGAAATACAAGATTTACATGGCCGCTAGTAAAATGATGCCCATTGTTATGTTCTTTATTCATCTTTCAACTACGACTTACAAACAGGAATATATGAATACGAGCTTTAATCTTAGCACAGGTAATTTTATATCTATTCTGAACTTGCATAGCTTTCAAGGAGATCACCTGACAAGATATCAACATAAGACATCTCCCTTTTTATCATAAACATAATATGAATAACTAAATTGATCTGAATAATTCACAACGTTTGCTCTGCGCATCAAATTGTCTCTTTAGTCTGCATATCTTAATGGTTTTCGTATTGGTCGACCTGAGCGACATGTCACTGTTGGATGGGAGCATTGCTTGGTTGCCGTCAGGTTTTGACTTGTGTCTGGTTTAGCATTCAGTCGGCTAAAGTAGAAAGGTCGATTTGGCAATTGGATGTCATCATCGTTGTTCTGAAATTTGAATGTTTCCAGGGTTGGTAACAGATGTCGTCTGTTTTGACAAAGTATGTTACCGTGTTCATTCATGATCAGATATGAGCAAGGCTTGCTGCACTTCTTTAATACTTCCCCTTTTTTGACCAATTGGTTGAGTTTGTCAGGGTATATGCGCACTGTAGTTCCTGGTTGTAAAGCTCATAGGTCTCGAAAGTGCTGATTAACAGGCTGTTTGATCTTTCAGCCTGGGGACAATGGTGCTTTTGGTTGAGTTGCTCCAGAAGGTAGGTTAGTGCGAGGGGTTCGATGATATAACTTGTAAGCTGGAGAAAAGCCATCATTGTTTGGTGTTGTGTTTAGCACCCGCATGGAGATATACACATCGCTTCTGGTTTCTTGGGCTTTTTTCAGGGATTTCTTTACCGTTTTAAAGGTGCGCTCAACAAGGCCGTTGCACCGAGGGAAATGACACCTAAAGGTGTCATGTTTAAAGTTCCAGCCTCGTTAAAATCGTTCAAAAGGTGAAGCCATGAACTGTGGGCCATTGTTACTAAACACGACTTGTGGAATGCCATGTCGGCTTAAATTTTTTTTTTGTTTCACGAACGATGGCTGGTGACTCAGCGGGTTTTTTAGCGTGAGCTACTTCGAAGAATTTTGACTGATAATCGACAACTATCATATAGTCTCGTCCACAGAGTGCGAAAAGATCGGCGCCAACTTTGATGCACGGTTGCTTGGGCACGTCGTGTGGTACCAGTGATTCTTTCTGCTGTCGATTGCCGTGATTAGTCCAGTTGGGCACTGAGAGATAAGCACGATGAGCTCATGGTTTATTTCAGGCCAATAGACTGCTTCTCAGGCACGATTCTTGCCTTTGTCAATGCCTTGGTGACCTTGATAAAGGAGGGCTCGTATTTCACCGCGTATGGCTTTTCCGACAATAATTTTTTGTCCTTTGAGGAGAAGGTCGTGGTTGTACACAATCTCGTGACGCTGGCTGTAGACAGATTTCACGGAGCTGTCAAGGTCATCGATAGATGGCCAACAATTGGTGGGGTGTCGCTTAAGCGTCTGTAGAACCGAATCGTTTGCAGTTTCATGCTGAGGCTAGGTGAGGTTTGACTGGCTGACTGGTATTTGGTTGATGATGGAGTGACCATGATGGTCAACGTCTTCGGGTGGGATTTCCGGTTTGTCATCTAGTGATGCTCTGCTGAGGGCATCTGCACTTCCATGGTCTTACCATTTGCATACCCGAATTAAAGTTGTACTTTTGCAGGCAAAGAAAGAATCTTTGGCCACACAGAGGGCACTGCACGATGCTTTTGGAGAAGATTGCTTTTAGCGGTTGCTGATCATTGTGGACGATGAATTATCCACCATACAAGTATTTGTGGAACCGTTCGCATCCGAATACAACTGACAAGGTTTCACGTTCAATTCGCGCATAGTTCTGCTCCGATTTTTCTAATGCTCTAGAGGCAAATACGATAGGATGCCAGGAGTCATTAACGCATTGTTCAATCATTCCACCTAGCCCAACGGAGCTAGAGTCAGTTGGAACACGTGATTGGAGGTTCGGATCGTGAGACTGTAGTACCGGAACTGATAAGATCTGATGCTTGAGTTTTTCAAAGGCATCAATCTGAGGCTTTGCATTTAGAATTCAGTTCCTTTCTTCTACAGGGCTCGTAGTGGTGCAGTCTCGTCGGACAGGTGGGGAATGAATTTACCGAGATAAGTCACCATGCCGAGAAATCGTTGAAGCTCAACGGTATTTGTTGGAACGGACATTTCGATAATTGTATCAATCTTCCTCAGGTCTGGCTTTACTCCATCTGCTGATGGGATGTGACCCAGAAAGGTGAGCTCCATTCCCCGAAAAATACACTTTGACTAATTCAGTTTCAATCCACTATTGCAAATCTTATCAAGAACTTTCGCCAGGCGTGTGTCATGGATGGCTTTAGTCTCACTCCGCACGATTATATCATCCTGCGAGTTGACAACTCTTTCACAGCCAGCTATGATCTTCGATAGATTTAATTGGAATATCTCACGAGCCGAGTGTAACTCGTAGGGCATACACCTAAATTTGTATCGCCCAAATGCTGTTGCAAGTGCGAGGAGATCTGAAGACGACTCATCAACTTTAATCTGCCAGTACACATTGCTTGCGTCAAGTTTGCTGAAGAATCGGGCACCACTCAATTGAGAAATATTTTCTTCAGTAGTTGGCAGGCGGTAATGTCGGCGCTTGATCGCTTAATTTAATGGACGGAACTTTTGCCAGTCTCAAAGCTTTCCAATAGGTTTCTCAATGATAACTAGGGGATTCACTCAGTCTTCAGATTTTTCAACTTTTTCAATGATACCTATGTTCTCCATGCGGTCTAATCCTTTCTTGAGTCGATCTTTGAGAGCAAATGGTACTTTCCGAGGAGGTACTACTACTGGAGTGGCATCATCTTTCAACGTGATGTGGTAGGTGGATTTCAGTGTCCCAATTTCTGCAAAACATTCAGCATACTCATCAGAGACGATGTTGGAGCTATATGATTCCTCAAATTCAGAGTCTGTCACTTTGTAGACACGCTTGATTAAGTTGAGTCGCTCTGAGGTTGCCCGGCCTAGGATGGGTTAGGTGCTTGACGCTACTACGATAACCAGAAGGTGATGCTTTTGTCCTTTGTAATTAATGGGAACAATGCATTTTCTTTTTACTGGGATAGATGATCCCTTGTAAACTGAGAACTTTGTTGATGTTTGTTTAATTTTTGGGCGGTGTTTTAGCATGTTACAGACATCTTTAGGTAAGACATTCACCTGGGCCCAAGCGTCAATCGTGAAGGCAATATCGTGGTAATCAGCATTGAGAGTGACAGACCAGTGTCCTGCTGAAGTGTCGGTCTTGACAGTATCAAATTTAAGGGCTTCTTTAACCTCGGGAACTACTTTGGGGTCTGTTGCAACAATGCTCTCAAGAACAAAGTCACTTTCAGAGGAGGAATCAGGGGAACAATGGCCTTGGGAGTCATCTACTTCGTCTACTTTATGTTTGCAGCACTTCGCAAAGCGATTTCTTCATCGGCATTTGTTACATCGATGACCATATGCCGGACATTTAGCACACTGGCGTCGGCCAGCACAAAATTTACAGTTTTTATTAGATTTTTACTTTCTGGAGCATGGGATTTAATCTTTTCTTTGCTTTTCTCCAACCTTTGTTTTGCTTGCTTTTGCTTGTGTACTTTGTAGATATTCTTTTCCATCTCTTCCGTGAGTTGCTGAGAATGTAGCTGGGTTTGCTCAGAGGCTTGGGGAAGCTCTATGGCTTTTTCCAAATCCATTTTGGGTTTCCGGAGCATTCTCGAATGGAGGCCACTGTCAGACACCCCACAGATTATCATATCTTTAATAAGAGAATCTCTCAAGGTATCAAATTTACATGCTGCGCTACCTTTCTTTATTTTTGTCGCAAAGCTAGTAAAAGTTTGTCCTTCTTCCTGGCAGTATGTGAAAAACTTGTGTCTCTCAAATGTGGTATTGCTACGAGGATTGCAACAGTGTTCAATATTCTCGAGGACTGGTTTTAACTTGAGTTTGTCACCACTATTTTCAAACACAATGGTGTCATAGATTTCACGCCCTTTTTCACCTATGCATGTCAAGAGAATGAAGCTCTTACCTTGTCAGACTTTGAGTCCGATTCCCAAGCCGTTAGATAGAAATCCAAGGCTTTCTGCCCTAGTTTCTACTCTTCGGGAAGATTTCCTTCAAAGGCAAACGAAGGCAGAGGTGACAAGTCAATTTTTCGCTCAGCCAATGCTCCGTTGAGTAAGATTATCTTTCAATGGCATTCTAGGAGTATTATTTTATATTCAGAGTTAAGAATCCCACTTTTGACACCATGTTATGTTCTTTACTCAGCTTTTAACTGCGACTTACAAACAAAATTATATGAATAAGAGTTTTAGTCTTAGCAAATGTCATTTTAAATCTATTCTTAATTTCCATATCTCACAAAGAGATCACGTGACAAGAGATCAACAAACAACACCCACTAGTTACAATTATGGATAATATGGTCAACACCAACAAAACGTGAAAGTTATTTTCTCGGTTAGGTAAGCCTTTACCCATGCATAAATGAATGTAAATATTCAATGACAACATAAAACGCTGATGATGCAGAAAAATAGAATAGAAATTGTAGTTGTATCATTTAGTATTTACTTCCTTGGCAGGAATGCTTCTTTAAGTACAAATACGTTTCGTTTATGTTATACGTTTGAAGAATTATTTACTTTGCTGGTTTGCTTCAGAATTTTCAAATGACTCCAAAATTTTCCGAGAAAAGGGCACCCAAAACATCCAGCGGGGGGCCTGTTCCCCCCGCCGCCTGTGTTGCTACGCCACTGATTTCGACTGCATTCAAAACGGGAATAACTATACTGTACTTACTCTTTGGGTTTTCTTTGCCAAGAACTACCACCGATAAAATATTCCTTTTCGTAGTACGTAGATCACCTTGAAGCATTTAAGAACGTGAAATTATACTACATGCTGTTTGTCTAAGTACGTTGCTAATGAATTACGTTAATCACTTAGATTTAGTTTTTGTTTAAGTCTTTATTTAAACAAGGAACAATGTGCACAAAACGTGCTTATCCATTCGCCTAAGCTGCCAAAATAGCCATTTACAATCTTCACAATTTGCCAATATCATGGCAACTGCACTAACCAAGGCAACTAAAACATACAACATAAAAAATAAACGTTAGGATCCTCTCAATACGACTTACATATTTTAAACAGATATAACCTTTCAGCTTCCACTGCTAGGCTTTTCCTCAGGAAGATTTGTGTATAGGCAAAACTTTTTTTTTGCGATTCAGTAAAAGGACTTAAAATAATAAGTTTTTACTCTAAGTAGCAAATATTCTAATCATGCATTACATTAAAAGATGGGAATTTACTACAAAGATAGTAAGCCCTTTTTGGTTAACGGTTCCAGTTTAGTGCTTCCAAAATTTATGCTGGCCTCACTACTCCTCCTCATATCCGCCCTCACGACCCACTGTAATGATAAATCACAATGGTATGACTCATGCCAAAAAAAGTGACATACAACATAAAATATGATTGGGGAGGGGAGGTTGAAAAAAAAGAGCTAGCAATGAAAAATCACCGATCCAATCCAAGCCTCTCTAATAACTTAAAACTGATGATTGAATATATTGCATTCTGTCCCACAATAATGATGCAGGTTGTGTCTATTAAGAAAAAAATAAGCTGGGTAGCGAACAAAGTAGTTACTGATATCTCCCAAGATGGAAATGAAGAAACGCCAAAGACTGGAAAATGCTCAGGAAATGGTTGGTTGCGATCACCAGATTCTTTCCTATTCCTGTACAGATCGAAGTAGTTGTATGAAATTCCCCAAGTCGAGGGATTGTCAGATTTCCAAAAATTTTTTTCCTACAATCTTATCAACTGGGCCTATGCATACTTGGCTTCATCAAATACAAGAGCCATTTCAAGAAGCGGAACGTGTTAACTGATGAAATTACTCTATTCTAGCATCTTGTTTACAGCAGCAAAGTTTGAGGCCGGACTGTGAATACTTAATGGAGTGTGATCAATTAATTCAAAAGGTTGAAAACGTGGAAGTGTCGTAGCCTGGAAACGGGTTAGGTGAACTTTTGGATATTACAAAGGGTCAATCATTATTTTACCGCTCTCCTGTACTATACTTGAGAAGTTCTGGCACATGTTACTGCCCAAAAGAAGATCCTGGAAAATTTATCAACACATTTTTGTGCGACTGATCTTCTCTCAGGTCGTAGAAGAGCCATTCTGACTGATGAAGACCTATCATACATCATCCAGCCAGGTCCATTCTAAGAAAAACTAAGTTTATCTGCATGGTTAAATATGAACCCCGAGCATAGGAATCCTGAGATGAACGATGCAGTATGTTGCTTTGTTTGTCAGCTCGTTCCATGTGGTACTGGGCTAAAACATGAACAAGGCTATAAGGCATGGCGTAGTGGACGGTATTAAGACTTGGAATATGATGAAAAGTCGTGGAAAGAAAAAGCCTGGAAAACTAGCTGAAAGCTTCCAAGCACAAGCCATCGTCCAGCTCTTGTAGCGCAAGTAGTTTGCCAAAATAAATCTGCCAACATTGATATCTTGCCCAATAAAGATCGCAAGAACAACCTAGTCTAAGAAGAAGCAAAAAACCCAACACAATACGGAAGCAATAAAAGTTCTTTTGGACATGCACGGACTCTTTCACGACAAGGTCTGTCATCTCGTGTCAGTCTTCTCAGAAAGATGGAAACGGCTACTCGTGTCTAATTTTTAACTTACTGCCACTACATTTTCCTATCCTGTCGTGTTGGCTAGCTGATTCACCTGAGCTACAGCACAAAGTCGACTATCTGAGTTCAAACCTCGACAAGGGGTATCTTGAGTTATTGGCAAAAGATGTTTTAAGTAAAGTCGTTGCAGAAATCAATCAACCTAAAATGTTGGCTAGCATTGCTGAAATAACACCCGATGTGTCTCATGTTGATCAACTTTCTGTGGTAGTTAGGTATATGAATAAAGAGGGAAATCCACCAGAACTTGTTTTCGATATGCAAGAGATTCAAGAAAAGACCTGGGTGGGATGATGATCACTCAATCATTTCTTCTTTAGCCGAGAACAGTATCAATAAACCCTGAATGTGGTCTCTCAATCATATGATTATACGTCTTCAATATCTGGCATTTACAAAGGATGTAAAGGAAAAGAAAAAAGTATCCAGGTTGAGAAATACCTTATTTCCGTAGTATTCCACTCCGTGTGAAGACAACGATAGAGCAAAGCTATGAGGCAAGTTTGGCTGCATGTCACATCTTTGACTTTCTACATGATTACTTTGCTTTTGTACGTGAAGTCTGAAACGGTGAGGGGGATACGTGAGAAAGCTAACAAAAGAAATGTTGAGAAGGCCTTAGATGCAAGAAATCTTTCTGCAACACCTTGGGTGGCCCCTGCTGATTGCATTCGAGCAGTTTGGTCACCTGACAAAAATATAGTCAATGAGCTGAAAGAATTGGAAAATGCTGAAAATACGAAGCCCAAAACAAAGGCGAAAAATCCATAGGCAAGAGTATTTTCGTTGGAATTCCTTGTTACGATAATGCTTGTGAGGAAAGTTATGGTAGAAACAAAGATCTTAAGCAAGCAACTCTAGAGAGTCGACATTAACGTTGTTCAGTGGCGTAGCTAGCTCAAAATAATGGTCCCGCTGAATTCGAAGTGTTCGTTTAATAACATTTTGTTCGCCAGTT
>JAOBYK010373460.1:0-16398 GCA_025434845.1 Phenganax subtilis
AATTTCAGTTAGGAAAAGTCAGATAAAAAATTGAGAGTTTTGAGATTTTTTTATAAGGGTGGTGGGTGGGCTTTAGGATAAGTTTAACTTGTCTTCATTAGTTAACTTTAGAAAATTAAAAGAAAAAATTAAAAGTCAAAAAAATTTTTTTTAATGAGTCAGCAGTTTTTTACTTTGAATGATGAGTCAGCAGTCTTTTACTTTGAAGTTAATATTGATAAGTCAGCAGTCTTTTACTTTGAAGTTAATATTAAAATATAGTAGACTGTAAAAGGCGGATTCTGTGTGAGCGAATGAGCAATGAGTGAATGAGCGATTGTGAGTGAGCGAGCGTTAGCGAGCGAGTGAGCGATCGCGAGTGAGCGAATGTCCGCGAATGAGATGGCGCAGAATCCGCCTTTTACAGTCTACTGATAGATAATACGAAGGGCCCGCCTCTGTAACTTCTCCAAGTCATCACTTAAATAGAGGGGTAAGGAGTCATGAAAGACGGGGCTTGCGTATTCCATCACGTGACGTATGCAGGTCTTATAAAAAGTCAATAAATCGTTTGCGTGGATTCTTGCTCGTGTCATTTGACAAAGAAAATTTCTGAGGTATGGGCATTCCATTTAAGATCTCTCGAGATTTGTAAACCCAGAATCTTGGCACTAGGAACAACTTTAATTTGTATTCCATTTACATAAATAAGTGTAAAGCAGCGCTCAGGTCTTGCAAAGCTGATTAGAAGTTCTTTGCATTTCTCTTGATTTAGCTGGAATTTATCTGCGGTTAACTCATCAATTGATGATTGAATTCTACCTTGTTCATGCTTAGGAACGCTTTCGGAAATCGATGTCTCGTTCACATACTTCCATAAGTCAGTGTCAGCAACATCCAGATCGTTTATCATAATGACAAAGAGCCACTGGCCCATTTTAGTTCCTTGGGGCACACCAGCTGGGACGGTATCCCAATTCGAATAACACTATTGGCTTAATTTTACACGCTGTTTTCGATTCTGCGAAAAACTAACAATCCAACCAATGATTCTATTCGGTGTATTAAACTGCTAAGCTTTCTGACTAGAATACCGTGATCAATCAAGTCGAAGGCTTTTTTGAAATCGAACAGAGCTACCCGTACGGTGGAACCATTACCGTCCGTTAGTTTATTCCAGTTGTGGATCATGCTTATTAGTGCATGTGTTCAGTGTCAATGAATTTGGAATTGTTCCGCATTGATTTCCATCAACTTTCTCGAGAACGGCTGGTTTAATAAATCTTTCAACAACGAACTCCTCTGCGACTTTCGATGATACAATTGAAGTGAGTGATATAGGACGTAAATGTTTATTTACTTCTATTACTGGTTTAACTTTGGCAGCCGCACAATATCCGTATTTTTCTATGATTGTAGAAAACACTCTCTCTGAATGATGCATTAAGGCTATGTGCACACGGTAACGTTTTTGAGCGTTTTCATTTGTGTTTTCACGCGAAAACGGATGCAAACATTAACTATTTTGGACAAAGGCTGCAGCTAATTTAACATGTTGAAAGTATTTTCCCTTGGAAAGTATTAACTAAGTGTTAAAACGATAAACGAGAAACAAACGTTTGGAAACGCTTGAAAACGGCGCTTGTGTGCACGTAACATAAAAATCTCCTCCACCGGATCTGCCAACAGATCGGCATTAACGTTCAAGAGCCGGCCTGGGATTTCATCTGGGCCATAGGCCTTGGCTGGATTAAGTTTTAACAATTTCGTTAAAACATCATGTCTTGTAACCGAGAAGACCACTTCATTGCTGTTGGTGTTACTGCTAGGGGAGAGGTCATTTGGTAATGGAGAGAAGTCAGACATGGGCGAGAGAAAGGCGTCATTGATAATATTGGCCATTTGAGTTTTAGTGACATTAGTTGCTTCTTTAAGCGACCCAAAAATTTCATCTTTGGAGTAGTAGGCTGACCTCATTCCACTCAATTTTGTTGTCTCTTTCCACCAATCAGAGGGTTTGCAACGTTTCAGGCATTTAACCTTTGCTTCAAAATATTTAGAGCGACATTTTTTTCTGTCACGATTTACACAATATCTAAGTTGCTTGAACTCTTGAACGTTCCCACTGTTCAGGGCTTTTTGTCGCTTTCCTATAAGGTCTTTCAGGGAAGATGTAATCCATGCAGGCTCATTGGATATAACAGTTTTGGATTCCAGGGACATGATTGCGTCCAGGCCAATCCTTACAATCTCCTCCAACATAGAAGTTTTCTCTTCGCACAATCGCACGGAACTGATCATCTTCGATACATTTACTTGCTCCAGGTAAGACGTCATCGCATATCGTTTACTTGGTCGCATATTTCTTGACTTAATAATTGATTTAACGGGTTTATTGTATGTCCAAGCTTTGGGTTTCACTAAAATTGTGACATGATCGGACAGTCCAAAAGCGGATAGCTTTGAAGGTTTTTCGTAAAACTTTCCTAAATTAGTCAGCGCTAAATCAAGTTTGTTTTTTCCTCGAGTGGGGAAGTTGATTATTTGTTTTAGGTTAAAATTGGTATTTAGTCTGCTGATATTTAGATGCAGGTCCGGATTAACCTCTCAGGAGGCCTGGGGCCCGCCTTATGGTGGGTGGCCTTTTTTGCCTTTAAAAGTTTATGTTCTCTACAAAATTGCTATGCTGAAACTGGATATATTATACCACTGATCTGTCCCATTCACGTTACTAAAATTCAGAACTTTGTAGCAAAACGCAACTAAAAACTTAAGTACATGTAATATTCCTATATTTCACAGAAAAAGCAAATAACGGATATTAACAAATACTCCGAAAACAAACACCTCGGATATCAACTCGCAAGCTAAAACCAATGTCCAAGACAACATAGAGGGCAAAAACACTCTCTTAGCTATTTAATGATACGTCATTTTTAGGTGCCATGTTTTTCCGAAAATCTCCAGGATGAAATCAGGCTGAATTATATGCGCCTACTGTCACCTCCACTTCTCTTCAAACGGTGCGTGTCTCCACTCTGATCAGTTAACGCATTTCTCGGTGGGTGCAATTTGACTAATCTGGTAGGTGGCCCCTTGTAGCTCCTTTTGGTGGGTGGCCCGGGGCCCGGGGCCTGGGCCCCTTGGGTCTACCCCTTAATCTGGCCCTGTTTAGATGATTAAAATCACCCAAACTAACGCCACAGCTAAAATAATTCGCCTCTATAAAGGACATAGACTTAATTAGATAGTGAGACATTTCGGAATTATCTGCGTTCGGTGGGTGATACACAGTTCCTACTATAACTGAACTAACGCTTCTCGGTAGACGAGTTGGCCGAATACTAATCCACAAAACCTCAAAGGAGGGTTTGATAAGGTGTCGAGAACATGATACTGGATAGGACTTTTAAGATACATACAGACGCCACCGTGCATGCCAGTCAGTCTATCTCTCCGCACAAGATTATAACCGTTCACTTCTACTACATTAGAATGAATGTGTCCCTGAGGCCAGGTTTCTGTGAGAGATATAAAGTCTTAGTTGATACTGCTTGTAAACAACACGAACTTCGTCTATTTTTGGCACCAAGGACATAACGTTAGACAACAGGAAAACAGGAAGGGTGTATGAATCAAGTTCGATTTACTATTATCACTACTTGGGGTAATAGACCTCCTCACCTTGCATGCAAATTAACCCATTTCAGATCATGTGACCATGAAATAGCGGATAAAATTTAGCCATTTCAGACCATGTGATTTGAAATGGGTTAATTTTCATAGAAGCTGAAGAGGTCTATTCGGGCAGATGGTCGATCTATACCCAAGTCCCATACTGATCTAGAGTATGCTCGACAGACTGAAGGAACTCGTCCCAGGGCTGGGGTTCTATTGGTGATTCTAACCTGCACAAGACTTACAGCTGATTGTGTTTGACTCTCAATAAGTTTCGAAGGCGTTTGAGCTTGAGTAAAGTTTCGATGGTCTTGGTCTTTTTTATTCTCCTTGTGCGATAATTGAATTGTCATAATTAGACTGGCTTTCTCATCCTCGGCTAATTTTAATTTATTTTGGTCAACAGCGAGTATGTTACAGAGGTTGTCGATTCTGCCAGATAGGCGATTGTTCAGGTTTCTTAATTCGCAGTTTTCTTTTTTTAATCTATCCAACTCGCTATTAATCTCTGAACTTTGCATATGTTTAAGAACTTTCGAATGATCTTGTAGCGTTGATCGATTGTTTTTATGTTCGCTGTAAATTCCTTTGTCTACGATTTGACTTGACAGTCCAATGATTTAATATAGGACAATATGACAAGATCTTCTTTGTTATGTATGCAAATGTCCTCTTTTTCTTTGCCGTTTTCGAAATCTTCTTTGTATACGCAGGAATTAATGGCGACGTTGCTCGCCTTGCTCACAATGACCTTATCATGGTCTGAACTTCCAGAGTGAAAAATGGTTCCTTCCAGTCTTTCACATCGTTTTTTCGGTTTATCTGCGATGCGACACTCCGCCATCACCGAGGGGGAATCATTTCCACGTCTTTTGGTGGGGGCAAATTTTTCAAGGTCGCACCCGCTTCTGTCGGCAGGGTCGCCATTCGATGAACTATCCCTCGACTCGTCCAGATCATCATCTGCAGGGTCAATATCACCTGAGATGTTGTCGTTTTCACTTAAGGTGGCTGCCTAGAGTTTTATCTCCCGGGGTATTTTGATCGTATAAACAAGTAAATTTGAATGCCAAAACAATATTTTGGTCGCGAAACAAACGTGGAATATCTTGCGTTTCCGTCTGTGAATTTTTTCATATTTTCCACATTGATTGCTGGTGGTTTACTTGTTTATTTGCCAGATTTTAAAAAAATTAAATGGATACGTTTTTGAGTAATTCGCAAAAATTTACTGCGGAAAACTTGTTCGATTTATTTTTTTTAAAATTGGTGTGTATGTTTAAAAGAGTAAAAACTTTCTTCGTGCAAAATATGAAAAAAATTCACCGAAGGAAACGCAAGATATTCAACGTTTGTTTCGCCACCAAAATATTATTTCGGCATTAAAATTTACTCGTTTATACGATCAAAATACCCCCGGAGATAAAACTCTAGAGAGCCACCTTAAGAATGCATGCACTCACTTTGTTAAGTCGTTGCCCTTTCTTCCATAGAAGGTTATGTTCTGGCTCCTCATTTGCCAAATAACCGACAGCAAGTTGTTATCATATTGCCACTTCCCACGGCTAGGTGAGTGCCACATTACGGTTTCGTTTGTTTCACCATCTGTCTCACCGAGGACTAAGGCTTTTAAGGTTTCCAATGACCCAGTCCAGATCAATTTTGTCTTTTTTATGTCGAATTAACTGTACAAGAGATCCATATCACCACTAGCCATGTTAACGTTCAAACAAAAAGTTAAAGAGCTTCCTATTTTTTCGCTTTTGCGTGTATCATTGGTACTGGTACGGCAGGGTGAATAAAAGTATTTGAAATTTTCGAAACGGCCCCCATTTCCATAAGTCTGTGCGCCAAATGACTTATCTAATATTTATGGTTGTTCAGAAATTTGAAAAGTAAAAGTTATACATAAATAATTTCGAAATTGATAGAAAAGAGGTATAATGAAAATGTAATCGAACTTTGATAGCCTGCTGTGTGCTAAATGCTGAATTTCATGGTCTTGCTTTTCATAGAACAAAAGAAGAATTCTGTAGCTTTCGAAGAAGAATGTTTCTTTCATGATATTACAGCAAGAAATCAACAAGTTTACTCTTCTGTCAAAATATGTCGATCGAATCGGCATTCTTCCATTATTAATCTCATTGTATACTGGAAGAACATCATAATTTGTGTTTTTAACGCCATGCTGGAAAACCCGACGGCGAGTGCATGGCAAATCCTTCAAACGCAGCTAATCGAAAATGTAAAGAGACAGCGATTTGGAATTGATTATCTTTGTTTATGAGCTTTATACCCGGGGCCAGTTGTACGAAGCCTGCTTACGACGGTGGATAAGTCAGAATTCAAAAACACTCCCACACATCTTGTAAAACTTTCATATCAAATCTTATGTAATAGAACACGGGGTAAATACGTAATTATTGGGTTGAGTTGAAAAGCTTTCAATTTCGTTGTTGAAGGAATACATGAATATGATTTCTACTTCAAACTTATCAACCGTTTAAACTGAACGCGCTTCGTACAACCGGCCCCAGACGCGAAAGAATGCCGATTCTACCACTGTTCGTTTTTTTTCTGCACTGATACAAAAAATATCAATGGAAAGCTAAAGGGTTCTTCCTTTCTTTGTAGAAAGGAGACTGTGAGATTCAATATTTAGACCACAGGAGCCTGTCAAATCAACTTTGTTTCCATTTTGATAACACAACCTGTGTGGTGTAATTGATTGTACCTCTAATGAAATAGCCGTTTTCACAATAGAAGACGAACAAAGTGCCTGGACGAACAACTCGTTTCAGTCGTACAAATCGTCTGTTGTTAAAACGAGTAAGATAAAATTCCAGACAAACATAATTGTTTAAATTTGCCTGACCCTCTGTTCATCTGTTAGGACGATTTTTCGATTTCAAAGAACATTGCCTTGTTAAGAAGAGCTAAGTCTTTTGTGCACAGACATATTCTTGAAAAAATGTACAATGCTTTTATAATTCCTAGTTTCTATTATTTCTCGACTATATGGTACGATGGCTGTAGAAGCAAACTCACTAAAATGACAAAACTTCAAAAGAAGGCGGCACGCATAATCACCGGTGACTCCTATGACATTCGATCTAGTGAGGTATTCCAAAAACTTAGTTATTTAATCCTTGTTCGAAGTAAACATACAATTTGAGAAGCAATTTTAAACAATTTTCACTCGCAAAACTACGCACGAATTTTCTCAAAAGAAGCTTTTCTCATAGAGCGGCAAAATCGTGGAACAACCTCTCCGCAGATTTAACACAAAATGTAGGCGACAAAACAATACGTACAGTAAAGGCCTTGCTGATTGATCACTATAAAAAAAATGAAATGCTCTCTTTGCGCATACTAGTAAGATAGGTTTGTAGATAGTTGTATTATTATTTACATGTATTAATTGTTGTAATTGTAATGTAATAGTGTGTAATTATAGGTGAAGCTGATTAGTAGTTAGGCTTCCCTAGATAATTTTAGATTTTTATTGAGTGTAACACGGCCCATTGAAAACCTGTTTAATGGTGAATGGCTACCGTGTATAAAGAATTTTAATTAAAGATTAAATTAAAATTAACATGCTCTGTCGTTGTCTGTCGACGCTTGCTCTCGTGTGCACGCCCGGAAGTTAAAAAGAAATCAACTTCCTCTGCGTGTACCCGAAATCAAGAGCAGACAATCAACAACAGGGCATGATAAAAACTCTGCACTTCGCCTCCACGCCGGGCAAAACGGCCGTAATGGAAATTGACCTTTGATACAAGTGCATGTTCAAAATGTTCGTCTTTCCCGCCCTGGCGTAGCAGATGGTTTTAAACATAAGTTTATAATTATTAGTTTGCCTTGGTGCATGTTTTAAAAGTCTGCCTTACTCGTGCGGGTAAAGCGGTCGCAATGGAAGAGGACAGGACCTTAAAGCTTCCAAGTCGAAAGCTGAAGCTGAGGCAGACTTGGTGCAAGTCTACACAGTACAGTACAGTGTATATTTAACGTATTTTAACTATCTTGTTGTCTTTTCAGCTCTCGCCAAAGTTCCTCCAGTGTTGTTTACTTCTCCTTATTTTGATTATCCTTTGTATGCTGTGGCCGAGTTCGGCCAGCGTCATTATTTACGTTGCTCCGGCCTATCTGGTGACTCCTTTTTGTACCCTAATCGATACAGTTGGTACAAAAACGGGAAATTAATCGATCATCCTCGAATGTTGGGAAGTGAGTCAGGCTTAATTATCCGCTCAGCGCATTACCAAGATGCTGGTGTATATACTTGTATACTTCGCAACTCCGTTGGTTCTGTTTCCAGAAAATACAATCTTGCTGTAGTAGGTAAGTTATAGGTATTTTAAGGAAGACTATTTTTTGAACTTGCACAGAATATTTGCACGATTTAGGTTTGATGATAAGTTTGCAGCTCAGAACATGCAAGAGCAGCTGTGGAAAGTGCACCAACATTTACTGTAATGCCAGCCACGGTATGTTCGAAAGGTGACTGTGACTAGTAGCGGTTCCTAGAGTGCGGTTCTCTACCAACTGAGCAAAGCTCAAAATTCTTTTACATCTACACTATGTCAGGGGTTACATGCCTATAAGGGTAGTTTGAAGATTGAGCTCAATTGGAAGTAAAGTTAAGCTATAGTTGTTAGTAGTATCGGGGTAAATACATTAATAACTTCTTTAAGCCTGTTTTCCACAAGGCGGAATTTTCCGTGCGGAAATAAATCTACCAAAGTGACTGGCTAGCAATATATTTCGCCGCGAAGCAAACCAATCACGGTGTTAGACTTATTATCCTCACGGGAAATTCTGCCTAGTGGAAAACGAACTTTAGCAACAGAGCGCAAGGGCTTTACAAAGAGATATCGTACCGAGGTCTTTTGGTTCTTACCGAGCCCATAAAACGAGGTTTGTAACACAAATATACCGTGGTCTGATATTACTCTGTTATAATAGGCCGTATTCTGTCACCGATTATCGTTCAGCTTCGTTGCCCCCCCTGGGGCTCTACATTAAAAAACGATAGAAAATTTGCATATAATCACAGAAAATGCAAACTCACTTGTTTTCACCTTCAGAAACCTGCAGTGAGTATTTCTTCTTCGAAACTTCAACGAATTTACATTTTTCGCAATCGATCGGCGTCAGTTTGATTCGGGAAATCCGAGGAACTTCGCCTAATATACGTCGTATTTAGCAGATTCAACAGTTTTGTACTGACATTTACATGAAGTTTCGAAGATCTGCTGCGCAAGCAAGCTTTAACGAAGAAGCACTGCGAAGAAGCTTTGGGGCAATTTAACGAGGTTTCGATCAAATTTTCACAGTTTGTTCAAAAGCAAATTAATTATAGCACTCTTAAGAATAGTACGCTAATATCTGCGAAAAGCTACAGGGATATAGAGCTATAAGGATATAGGCAAAAGTAGAAGTGCCAACATTACGGGTGCAGTAGTTATTTGACGATCTTATGAATGGTATGCTTGCAACTGTCTCAGAACAGGCAAGAAATATGCATGAATAGTGAAAATGAGGACAGAAGTGTAAAGAAGCACCTCAGAAACAATGTTTATGCAAAGTTGGTTGGCTTTTTGCTGACAAATTGAACTTTTGATCTTTACAACGGGGGTGAAATCCACCGGAAAATTTGTTTTTGTATTTGGCTAGTGAATCAAAAATTTAATTTCTGAACTGGAAAGATCAGATGAGCTTGGGTGTTTTGCAGTTCCCTCATCTACAGGTGGAAGGCAGTTGATGATTGGTTGCACAATTTTTCTTGCAGTCAATCAATAGAAAATATACATATTAATAGTAATGTAGAGTGGCAAGATTCCCAATGCGCTATCTATTGTGAAATGTAAAGCAGGAAGTAGATGCGTCCTAACTCATTTGAGGCCCCACTTTTGCATAGATTTGTATTACATACTCGTAGTTTCTGCGTTTTGTTGGTTTTTAGACGTCGCCAATTCTTTTATGGCAAATGAACAACCACGCAAGGGAAAGACGTGCACGATGGAAAAATATAAAAATTTCCCAAAGTGCAGAGAAATTTCTGTTTTAACCTTCAAAAGCGTTGCTGCAGCACGGGAGGGAAAACTTGTTCCACATTTTTTCCAAGAGGTTTTCGTGGTTTTCATGTCCAACTTAGTTTAGTAGATTGATAGGATAAAGTATTGGCATGTAATTTCGAATAAAATGCTAATGGCAGCAAACAACGTGAAATAGTACAAAACAATATGAGAAGTGGAAAATACTTTTCGTAGCTCAGAAAATGCATAGTGCTATATGTTGTTAAACAATTTATATTCTATATAACTTTGACTAGAAACAAATCGCTCGTGTTTTGATGTATTTAAATAAAGTTATTCCAACTTTTGTAACTTCCAAAAGCAGCGTGCTATAAACATTCACAAACTGTCCGAAGTTTTGGTATTAATTTTTAAGTGTTATATAATTAATATAGTGTAAAACGAACTGTGAAAATTCGATCGAAACCTCGTTAGACTGCCCATACTAGATACAGTGGCTAAAAATTATGAGCCTGCGGTAAAACATGATGCAGCAATGTTGTGCTGCACCAGTGAAATTTAAATATATCTGGAACGCTAATTCAGGGGGGAAATTGAAGCCGATTTTGTGCTCACTTTGCAGGTAGACCCAGTCCTTTTTAAAATTTTTTTCAAAAAATAGCATTCTTTTATCCGGAAAGTTTGGAACTTAAATCTTGCATTCGTTTTGTAAAATGCATGTAAACTTAAAGAGTGACAGTTAAATTTATATTATATGCAGTAAACTTTGACAAAAATTATACAGTTACTGAAAAAAGTTGAAGCAAACACGAAAATTACAAGAAGTCCGCGCGATTTTTGCCTTAATTTCTGCGGTTTTGAAAGTTTAAGATACACTTGAATGTTTAAATCTCCAAAATAGAATAGTTCTGTGTTAAATACACTTATTTACAAAGTTTCACAAAAATTGAACCATTTGCCAAACAAAAAATAGTGTTTTTATGATATATACAGAAATAGTCAAGACAAAAATATGTGGTCGTTTCCGAGGGAAAATGACAAAATGCTAGTGATCCGGATGGCTTCATCCGATTATAGGAGCTTTGTTATGGAGTTAGCGTTCCAGATTATATTCAGTTCACTGTGCTGCACCTATACAGTTGTCAACAATATTGAACCATTTTGTTTAGTTTTAATCGGGTGTAACAACGCTGAACAACATTGTTAAGAAGTGTCAACAATAGGGTGCAGCACAACATTGATTCATGACTTGCATCCTTTCTTATCAACATTGCAAGAGAATGATAATTTTTACGCTCGTACTCCCAAAGCTTCTTTGTTGAAGCTTGCTTACACAGCTGATGGAGGAAACTTCATTTAATGATCAGTATAAGGGGCTGTTTACATGAGCCCGGCTAGCCGGGCTGGCCCGGTTAACCGGGCTTATTTTAGCCCGGCTTTACATGGCAATATGTGCACGAGAAATTCGCCGGGGATTTTGGCGCGAAAAGTAGAAAACAAACGAACAGGCTAACTATTTTGCACTTATAACACTCCTTGTATTAGTTATTTTTGTTTTTATGATCTTTTTCATTCAAATCTACAGCATTTTGTCTGTTAATATATTAAACCATCAACATGCATGTGGTACGTACAATATATGGCTATGTTAATGAGCGCTACAAGAAGTTGTTGTGCTCGAAAGAGAAGACGAACGTGTTTTGAAAAAAAACCTACTGAAAACAAAAGTCATTTCACCATCGAAAAGGCCTTGTAACTCTTGTTTTTCCATTGCCTTGACTTCGAATTGTCAGACGCCGTTTACTTCTGCACGTTGAAAGAACGTAGCCGGTTACCATAGTAATTTCTTATTTTAGCCCGGTTAGCCGGGCTAATATGTTTGCATGGGAAAAATTAAGCCCGGCTAACCGGGCACCCCGGCTAGCTCAACCGGGATCTCAGCAAACCGGGCTCATGTAAACTAAATTTTATTTTCATAGGAAATTAATAGGAAGCCGGGCGCCTCGGCTAACGCGATTCAGCCCGGCTATTAGCCCGGTTAACCGGGCCAGCCCGGCTAGCCGCGCTCATGTAAACAGCCCCTAAAACTGCTGAATCTGCTGTAGATGTTGTATATAACACCCAATATTCTCGATTTTCTCAATCAAATTGGCGCCGATCGATGGCGAAATATGTATAAATTCGTTGAATTTTTAAAGAACAAATACTCAAAAACTGCTAGTTTTTTAAGGTGAAACAAATGAATTTGGACTTTCTATGATTTATCCTAATTTTCTATCGTGTTTTAAAGTAGTGCCCGAAGGGGGCAACGAAAATGGTTTGGTAAGCTTTTCGTGCCAGATAATACGGCCCATTAAGACCAAACAAGCGAGGTTAACAAAAAGTTTATTATATGGCATTTCGCATTTGTACTCGAAAAAAAGCAGCAAACGAGTCATTCGAAATGCATATTAGTAGCGTGGTAAACATTTGGTCGAAGGAAACAAAAATTACCAGTACAGCCGTACTACATCCTTTTCACTTAAAACAATTTACAAAACTTATGAATGATAAAACTGTAATTTTCACTTTTTTTCAGTAATGCTTGGTGTTTTATTTTAAGAAATTTGTTTGTTCTCTTATTCCTATGTTTTTTTCGCCCAAAAATGCTTCTAAACCAATCCCTGCGCAATATTTCACGGTAAAATATTAAACTGAGGTTTTGCCGTATTTGACCTAACGATAGCGAAGTCTCTACGGCAAGGCCGAATTGAACTTGGCAAGTTCCAACAAATTTGTTTACATATTACAACATTGTCGGTGGGGTGCAGCACAAGATTGTTTTATCCTGTTATATAACCGGGACAATTTGGGCTTTTTACCCTCATACAGAATCAACCGCTGAGAGCTAATCACAAATTTATTAATTTACTTACTGGTATGGCGGTACGTGCTGGTGCACTGCTTTGACCACGTGTTAATTGACTGTATTTTATAAATGCAAATTTTTTTCCCTAGGCAAACCTGTGGTAATGAGAGCCGATAGTGTAGATATTGCTCATGGTGAGTCAGCGATGCTCACTTGTGATGTCCTGGCTAATCCCCCTGCTGAGGTCACCTGGTCATTTGATAGTGTTGCTTTTGGTGTCAACAGCAGTCGTCATGGTGGACCCCGGATGTTAGCTAATTATTCACTGTTTATACCTCAACCAATCCTTGCAGACGCTGGAAATTACTCTTGTTTTGCTAACAACACCCTTGGCAATACTACGGAAGTAGTTGAACTGCGTATCGCAGGTTAGAATACTTCCATCATTAATGTATTATTTTTATTCTTTGAAATTAGCTTATTGTTTTTCAACTTTCACCGTAAGCTTCTGAGTGTAACTCTATTATATCACAAATTGCCATCACATTCCAAATTTTAGGTCCCCCTCAAAATGTAAATCCACCTTTGTGTACAAGAAAAACAACTCGGGAATTTACAAAGCAACAAATGTTTTATGTTGTATTTGTAAACGTTATCTTTCGCAAAACATTGTAATGAGCGCTCTGTGATACACCCAGGCTGTTTTTAGTCGCAGTATTGTGATAAGTGGCGAAAATTCACATGCATGAGTCAATCATACAGTCAGTCATACAGTCACAGTGTAAACTTTCCAGGTGGTGTATGCAGGTATTTCTCGCCCATATTCCTATTAAAAATGTTAAGTAACTGCATAAGTACGAACCCCTCCCCGTTTTGGCAGAAATTGCCATCGAACACGTGCTTTGTGGCAAAACTATCTAAAAATATAGTTTGCCTACACTAATGACGGAAGTCATCGGCGTGAGACAAATAACACGCGACCAAAACTTTATTCCTACAGCTATGCACTTGCTAAATTGCTGTTATTAAAGCTAAAACATGCATGTTATGAGTTTTTGCTGTATCAAATGAACTACGATTCAGTAGAACGAAAATTCTCAGCAATAAGTTGTGCTTGTATTCTGTAGCGTTCAGCCATTGACCCATCGTTCATTATTGTCAGAAAAAACATATCTAGTCATCTGGTAATTTGCAGCTAAACTTGCCGATCAAAGTTGCAAATTCTTGGCGTTTCTTGCCATCCTATAAGTACTATTTTAGATCATCCTCAGCGCGAAAACAATGTTAGAACGATACACCAAACAAAACGTTACAAGTCTGCAATTATACGGGCATAAAGGAAAAATTCGGAACTAAAGTTTATTTGTAATAAATTCCAGACAATCGTACAGGCAGCGATGTAGACTTGCATTGATTCTAGCTGTAAACTTGCGTTGTAAGGAATATAGACTATAAGGAATCATCGGAAAGTTTACATTTACAAGTCAATGGTAGTATAGTGCTACCACGTATGTATCACTGCATGAGTCTCACAATAGTAATGGATTATAAAATTGCGGAGTTTACAGTTTAAAATAGCCAATTCTTGGCACTTCTTGCTATAGAGGAACGTTGAATTCAAGCATCTAAACATGACTGCTTGCAGTAAATCACTTATTTTGGAGTTCTATATGACTTAAAAGACACAATCAACAACACAATGAGTGGAGAGAGGATGGAGCTACAACATGAACTCAAAATGAAGACATGAAAATTTATATCATTTCGGTTATAAAACTTTAACATTGGATTGCGTTTTTTTATACACCCTGTATGATGCGCTTACTGCGGTAGAGTAGGCCAGTAGTTAGCTGTGCAGAGTGTGGTGCGCTCGCTGAATAGTGTACTGAGCTGTGATGGTGTATAAGTTAGGTTAGAACAGACAGTTTTACTCGCAGCTGGTTTCCATGAGTGAGACTCAGTAGCTGCGATTTAACAGAGTGTTGCGGGTAAGATGCTGTAAAGATCTCAGAAACTTTGCACTTTCCTTAAGGTCTCTAGTTGCAATGAAGCAGGGTACTGGTTCTAGGCCCGAACCGCAATGTATTTATGGATTGTATGGGGAAACAAAAGTAGAAATTTAACTTGTCAACCAGTAAAGCAACTGGTATGGACAGTCTATCCATTAAATTACTAAAGTTATCGGTTCCTTTAATAATACATGTAATGACGGTTATGTTTAACAAGTCGATCGTGTCTGGTATCTCAATGGAAAATCTCAAAAGTTACTGCTGCTTATAAGACTGGACTAAAGGAAAATATGAACAATTATAGACCTATATCTGTCATTCCTATTATTGCAATAACAATGGAAAAGTCGGTCTATAATCAGAATGTTTGGATGGTGATGAACTATTATAATATACAGTTTTGTGGAAACACAAAGCTGTATATTATAAAAAATGACTTGCTTACAAATTCTCAACATGGATTTAGACAAAATCATTCCACAGCAACGGCATTAGGGCAATGCTGGAATACGCAAACAAATGGTTTTGCAATATTAATGTCGGCCAAGTGAACGGGGTGGTGTTTCTCGATAGTCTCGATCTGAAGAAAGCATTCGATACTGTGGACCATGGGATATTACTATATAAGTTATACTTATATGGAATAAAAGGAATTGCTCTTGATTGGTTCAGATCTTATTTATCGAACAGAAAACAATATTGCCAGGTAAACGGTCACCTCTCAAATCCATTGGAAATGGTCTGGAGTATACCTCAAGGCTCCATACTTGGGCCGCTATTGTTCTTAATATACATTAACGACATGTTTGCTGATGATACAGAGCTTGATACTTCTAGCAATAATAATGAGTTGATTACTTACAATTTAAATAAAGAATTGATAAACGTTTCTGATTGGATGAAGGCATATAAACAAAGCCTCAATGCAGGTAAAACAGAATACATGGTTATCGGCTCTCATAAAAGGCTTCACCAAACTCATAGAGATCCACCTGTCACTTTGGGCGACAATAAAATAAAAGGAGTTGAGGTTACAAACTCTCTTGGATTAATGATCGATGAGACATTAACTTGGGATGAACAAGTGGAAAAGTAAACAAGGGCTTAAACGTTATACGAAGATTACGAGATTTTTTTGACATAAGAATATTAACTACGTTTATCAAACCTTAGTACAACCACATTTCGATTTTTGTTTCCGGGTCTGATAAGGCCTACGTACCACGCTTCGTGACAACAAAGCGGGACTGTTCGTATTATTACAAAGAGCGGGTACGATGTTCGATGCGAAAATCTACTAAACCAACTAGGTCTTAATAACCCTGAGGAAAGAAGAAATCAACTACTAAATACATTGATGTACAATGTCAGACATAAAATGGTCCCTTCTTCCTTAAGTAATATGTTTCAAAGAACAAATGAGATTCATGAACATCACACGGGACAAGCCAAACATGATTTCCAACCACCAAAGCCTAAAACAAACTACCTGAAAAAGGCACTTAGTTATAAAGGTGCAGTGGCCTGGAATAATCTGCCTAGAGAAATTAAGACTTCAGAAAGTCTCAATATGTTTAAATCTAAACTCAGGATCAGCATCTGAGAGTATTTTAACGTTGCTACATTAGTAAGTAATATTTTAGCAAATCACTTTGTCATTAAGTAATATGTATTGTTAAATAGTCTATATGTTTGCTGTAAATAGTGCATGTTATACTTTAGTTAAACACACGGCCTATTGAAAGATCACATTATTTCCTTCCTCTTTTTAGATAAGATAAGATAAGATAAGATAAGATAACGTTTAATAACACATTTTCGCATATTAAATGAATTACAATGTGTT
>JAOBYK010373571.1:0-16396 GCA_025434845.1 Phenganax subtilis
ATTCCTTCGTTGGTTTTAGACCACCATCTGAGGACGAGGATTGAATAATTTTAGTCAACCAGTTTATTGTGTAAGTCTTTTAAGATTGTTCAAGTTATTTGCCATGTTCTCCTGGCCATTATAATACTTTTGAAATGGAAAACATCATTCTTACTTTGATTGGAGCTTGCTGATGTGTGCTTTAATTGCTGTTTCCTTGTCTGGTTTTTCCTTAGTTGCAATATTCTTTAATGCTATTATTGGTTTCTCCTTCTTTGGTATACTACTACAGTGCAAAAAATATTTACTAATGTACAAAATTTGTGATAGATTAATGAAATATAACTAGTCCAGACGCTAAAGTGCTATTAAACATATGTTTGATGAAATATGATGATTACCCTTCTATTGACATACGATTGGAATTTCACAATTAGGCATAAATGTTTCAAACGAAGTCATTGAAGGGTTTATTATTTTTGGTGGTTGTGCATTACTTTATTTTAAACAATAAGCCATATAGTAATTTATAAGGCCAGCGCTTTACCTCTTGCTTAGCCTGTTTAGAGTGGATTTGATCTCTGTTTTCTCCTGTAGGTCGTGGAAGTTTTGTCTTAGAATGGGGAAATATTGAAGGAACCGAATTCGGTCTCAACTTCGTTCTACGACGGTTGCCGGCTACGAGGTTTGCAGGTGGTTCCTCGAAGCAGTCGAGCGTGAAATGCGCTGAACAAACAAATGAATGGTCGATGTTGCGTGAATTTACTCGGCGAATTCTCGCCATCCATGCTTGTTGCAGACTGGTATCTTTTGGGATTCGGTGATAGCTAACGTCCTTAGCGTTTCCTGAGTGGTTAGTACATTCTGGAACCATGCAATGAGGCATTTTAAAAAATTATTTAACCCTAAACAACGTAGCGAGAGTGAAGCGCAGTACTTCTAAAACAGACAATGTTTGGCTTTCTATCACTCAATGACGTCACAGTACTCATTGTAGAAAAGCGTCCCCCCCCCGTTTGAACAAACATGGCGTCTGTAAATGGGGTACGAACTCAGCAATTCAAAGTTAATTATCTCAGTATAGAAAAAGAATTCACGGGAACGAATGTTCATTCCAAGGTAGGCTCATAAAGCTCTTTTATAACCCTTTGTTTACTGACGGGACTTTAAAGTCCCAAGTTAGAAAACAGACCATGGGATCTAGTGGGATTGCCAAACACATTTGGGGACGTTTATGTACCTACATTGTGCTTATATGAAGTATTTAGCGACAAATTTAGGTATCTGCTGTGCAGACCAGCGCACTCAAAACGTTTTGAAGATGGCGACCATCTGAATATCCAACGTTTGTGAAAGGTGGGTATTCTTTGTCAATTTTTATAATGTTATCTTGTGTGTAGAGAGATGGGAATTTTTTTGTGTTTGTATATGCTATTGAAGAGAGGTTCTGTTGTATTTTTTTTGAGAAGTATGTCAAAGTTGTTTCAAAAAATTCAATTTATTGTTTGGGACTTAGAAGTCCCGCCAGGGTTTATCGTCCATCTACGTCATCAAAATTTGTAATGTCTTTTTTCTACTGCGGCAATTATAGACACATTTTTGCCTTGTGGATTGTTTGTATAAAATTGATATAGCATGTTGTTTGTGTTTTTTACTTGTTATTGCTTGATGCAAATAAGATGATATCTAATATATTCCTATTGTAGGCCAATGTATTCATTGTCGACTGTGAATAACGCCTACAAAATTTTCTTAAATTTTAGGTAAATGTCATAGTACCTTCGTTATGTCAAAAAAATATAAGGTGGCAGAGGTACTCCAAATGTGGGATGAGATCCCAAATGATGGCCAAGATAACGAAGAGTCGTCATCTGATGATGAGGTTGATGTTGTTGATAGTGACTACATTCAACCTTGCGAAGCTGACGAGCCAACCTCAGGTGATGATGTTCATGATGACAACATTGAAACTGAGAATGAAGATCAGATTAGTGTAAGTGAGGCATCTACAACAGCAACGCCAAAGCCTAAAAAGAAAGCAGCTGATAAAAGAGTTTCACCAAGTGCCCAAAAGAAAGAAAAGACCCTTGAAAAGTTACTTCAGAAGTTGGAATTGGTGGAACAGTTTCTTCTGAATCATGACCATCCATATCCACTGTCAGCTAACCAAGTCAAGAACGCGCAAAAAAATATCCAGTCCCGAACCGGAGAAAAGCTAAGTGTTGCCCAGCTGAAGAAGTTAGTGGAAATTACAAGACACCAGTGGAAGAAGATTGAAAAACAATTGGAAAATCATTCATTTGACTGTCCTGAAGGCCCCAACATGGAATACTTTTCAGAGTGCCATACAGCAGCAGATGTGTTTTTTCAGTACCTGGACACTGACATTGTTGATAACATTGTGTTTCAAACAAACTTGTGTATCAACCAAAAAGAGCGTCATGTGCCACTTATAACCAGACAGGAGTTTTATGGTTTTGTTGGAATCAATATGATCATGTCTTACCACAAACTACCTTCATGGACTGACTATTGGAGCAATGATCCTGATATGAGCGTTCCCTTTGTCGCCACTGTTATGACAAGGGATAGATTTGGGCACATCCTGTCAAATTTTGCATGTCAATGACAACACAGCCATCCCGGAAGATAACCAAGACAAGTTGTACAAGCTCCGCCCGCTAATCGAAGCAATGAACAGAAACTATTTAAAACTGTATAGTGTATCAAGAAGACAAAGTATTGATGAGAGCATGATTTTGTTCAAAGGAAGGAATTCCATCAAGCAGTATAACCCGATGAAGCCCATAAAGCGAGGCTACAAATTATGGGTAAGGGCTGATATGGATGGTTACATCAGCAAATTTGATGTTTACCAGGGAAAAGCTGCTGAAGAATCCATCGTAGAAGATTTAGACGGGAGCATATTTGGTCTTGGAGAGCAAGTAGTGCAAACCATGACTCAAGATTTAGCTGGGAGGAATCATGAAGTTTACTTTGATAACTTCTTCACATCCATACCTTTGATGGAGCACCTGAAAGAAAATGGAATCGATGCAGCTGGAACAGTTCGGATGAATCGTAAAGCACTGCCTGTTGGAATGGAAAAAGTTTTGGAGAGAGGGGAATGCGACTACCGGGTGTCAAAAGATGGCATCGCCATCTTCAAGTGGCAAGACAACAAGCCTGTTTTTGTTGTATCAAATTTTCATGGAACAGAAATCTCGGAGGTTCAAAGAACCCAGAAAGACGGTAGAAAACAAGAATTTGGCTGTCCTAAGGCTATTGTTGACTACAACAAACATATGGGAGGTGTCGACAAGGCTGACATGCTTTGCGTAGTTCAAGGCCTTAGCCGGAAGTCCAAGAAGTGGTGGCACAGGATCTTTTTTGGGATCATTGATCGCACTGTTGTCAATGCTCAAATTGCCTATTTGAAGATGGAGGGGAAATCTGTTTCAGTTTTGGAATACAGGAGAGCTATTGCACAAGCTTTAATCACTCGTGCAACTCCAGCAAAGGTGGGACGACCAAGAGCTGCATCATCTTGCACAGTCATATCAAAACGACGGAAAAATGGCCCTCCGTATCAAAAGAAATTCCGTTGCAAAATCGAGGTGTCCACTGGGTAACCTATGTAAAGCAACGTGGTCGATGCGAGATCTGCCACATGAATAAGGTAGAATCGAGGCCGCACAGCAAATGCTCAATGTGCAATGTGTTTTTATGTTGTAACCAGCGTAAAAACTGTTTTGCCATGTTTCATGACGTTGCACAATAGCTGAACATGGCCAGAAAACTCTCGTTGAGAACTAGAACTCTACACTTTCCATATTGCTATATATTATGTTCCTATGAATTGATAAATACTTTTTCACTTTGGACACTGAGATGAACCGTTACTACCTGACGGGACTTTAAAGTCCCATGTCCGCTGTAACCATGACAATATGATTTGGAGCAAAGTTGACTTCATATTTGCTCATCTAGTACTATATCTAGTGTTATATTAAAAAAAAATGACGAAAAGTTCAAAATTTTTCTACCTCTAGTAAACAAAGGGATAAGCGACACTTGTTTCAGGGCCGGAGTGTCCCTTTACATGCCCCTGGTTGCAAAAACTTAATTATACATTTTCATACAAAGTTCAAGTAAACTTATAATTTTTTTGTTTACTTGCAACTTTACATCACGTGCAATAATAGGCAAAATATGGATTTCATGCACAAGCCACGACAAACTGAAGTTGCCTGCTTGTAGAATATACATTAAGAGTATCAGCACCATAAGGCTAGTTTCAATTTAATGCTTATTGCTAATTGACGGTGGAACATTTCGTTACGTATAGAAAATGGATAAGTTTAAAAGAAAGCTAAATAAGCTAAAATTTCAAGAAATCTAAAGCTCGCTGGTATAGCCAATTTAATTTTATTAAAATATTCTATCATTTTTAATTGTTGTCGAATGAATTTAATATATTTACTGTTAATAAAGTATTACAATGATGCACATAACAATAATTTTAATGCACTACTGCTGCTCAGCTGAGATGCAGCCCGCCCTATATCTTCATGCGTTACGTACCTTTCTAAAAAAAAACGTTTGACATAAGGAGTCATGGGTCTTGTATAAGTTTCTTTTTTAAAAACCCATACATCCATTTAATAAGTTGTCCATACGTCACTGCTCTTAAATAACTAAATAATTCGTTTTGTGTAAGTTTGGGTGTCAGTATGGGTAAATAAGTTGTCGAAAAAATCACGTTCGCTGTAACGTGAACTAGTTGAAACATACTGATCCACTTCTCCAATAAGGGCATTAACTAAAACACCAGAACACTACCTCCAGTAGGACTTGCGTATACTCAGTTGAAGCAGCGTGTCTGGTGGAATTTCTCGCCAGACATGTGTTTTTGTCGAGAGTGTACTTTGTATTAATATAAAATACTCTGAAAAACCTAATTTTTCTAAGAGCAAACTGTGTTTTGTGTCGGTTTTTTATAAACTTTAGGCGTGAAGCGTGTTTTATCTTCAACAAGTTAAAAAAAAAGTATAAATACTACGTCAAAAATAATTAAAACAGACAAAACAATCCGAAGAATAAACTTCGGCAGCCGTGCCGTGAAGTTCTCCACTCTTGGCTGTACGTTTTCGCGTAAAAAGTCGCTTTTTGTCCATATAGATTTGCCCAAAAAGATATAAGATGAAAGATAGTTCTTCAAACTTTGCTTTTATTCCATTGAAAAATGGTTTGAGAAGTTTTTCAGCCCAGTTTTCGCGGCTTTCAGTCAACGTTTTGCCTGTGTTCTTTCAGATGGCCGCGCGTGTTTTTTGCACACGGGCCTGGTGATTCCACCAGATTTTTTGCTTCAAATTTCCCGCCTCAGGTAGCGTTCCAGTCTTTTAGGTCAATGAATGAAAATGAACCTTTCCAAAGAAGAGTGCTTACTAGTTCATGGAGCCAAAGTAGGCATGTTAGGTTACGGAGCTGATGCTCTCATTACTGCCATCAGGAGGCATTATCTTCAAATATTCTACGTTCTCGTTGCAGCGCCTATATATTTTACTACCCCGTCCAATAATTCTGTTTGGCAACCTTAAGTGCATGACAACTCTACCTACGAAATTATATTCAATCTGAATAATTTTGTCGGTAATAAACGCTATAAAACATTGATTGAGAGCAAATAAATGTTGCACTATCGAAGACTGAACTGTATCTATATGCTTTATATATGCTACAACTTAACCTGCAAAGGTTTTTGCGAGAAGTTACTGACAAAGCAGGATTATGGCAATAAGTTTCAAAAGGTTATATTAGTTATATGTGTCACACTACGCCTACTACTAAATTTATTCTACCATTGCTTCTTTGTTCCAACGTAGATGGCACCATTCCGTCAATATTACATTTTTGTTTTGTTTACGTCAATTTCACGTTCATTCTCGCATATGTTCTCTGTGCTTCATCATCCTAAAAACGACTGTGAGAAGCAACATTGCCCGTCGATTCCGAACTACATTCATCTCCCCCATCATAGTGATCAGACATCTATATATCGTTACATTACCTTCTCCCAAAATGTGAGTTTTTCTTTATCAATACAATAGCTTTTACATAACTATTAGTTTCTGCCTCAACCGGAGCAAATATGTCAATGTCGATTTTGCTTACTTACTAGAACTTACTATGGCAAGTATGGTGCCGCCGTATGTTCGCCGATTGTATCGAGATGTACAGATGCTCGTTCGTGTTGCAGGATGGTATTTAAGTGTAGTTTTCGTATGTGGCCAATGGTTGAAAATTATCACCAACATCCATACAATCGAAAAGAAGGAAAGAAGTGGTAGCACCATAGTTCATTGTGTTGCAATTACCCTTTCGTAGTGGAAGAAACTTCTGAACATTTTACGCTAAAAACATTTCAACTGACATATGTAACAGCGAAGAGTCTTATTTCACGTCGGTTGCCTGTTGCTAATGGCGTTCGACGAAGGAGAGCACTTCCTAATCTTGACGTTGCAGTAAGATACCAGGGTATAATTGAGATTTAGAGTTGTGGCATGTGCCTCGTTTTGGCGCTGTTCATGTGCCGCACGAGCTACTTCCGGAGTATTGGCCGCCATGTTGGAAGCAACCGGCGATCATTGTATTTCATAGCTTTAAATGAGTATATCGACGTTATTTTATGATGGATGTCACTGAAATGTGGAGGGCAAAATGAATAAAGGTTTAATACTCATCTTGTTATTATAAAAACGCATTTGATGGGCTAGGCTAAGATTGCTGTTTTTAAACGCGTAATGCGACATGGTGAAAAGGCCCAATGTCACCAGATCGAAATAACTAGTTGTTGTTTTTCTTAGTGTAGCTTGGCTAACGATTATTATTTGACTTAGTGTGAACAAAAATATGTGATTTCGTGTGTTTTGAAGCAATTTAGTAACTTATTAATTTCCAGGTGCCTATTTATGCTGCGGAAATCTTCATAACATTTGCACAAGTATTAAAAACTTGTTCAGTGAATGTTGGTTTGATTGTCGAAGACGAAGTAGACAGCAATATATTTCATATTGCAATATTATAGGATAAAAAACCATTGCAGGCCAGTATGCCTTGGTACACATGGGCATCACAATGCTCTTACTGAATATCGTCAGACGGTCATAGCTTTGTCATATTCACCAAAAGTTCGATGAAAAAGTTCGTTTCCTTCAGTGATTTCTTCATAGTACATGGCGTACATCGTCTTTGATACACTGTGAAATATTACTCCATAAATGTCGTACAGTGAGACATATGAAAAGTAGTTGGGCTCGGAGTGAAATTAATCAATATATGGAAATGGCTAAATTTCTGGGTTAAATGCGTTTCTCATTCCTATTGTGGAAATTAAACAAAAAAACATTCTTTTCTTTATAATATTTCAAAGCGTCACGAGTTTCGCTTCAATACATATAAAGCCAGAGCTCCTTTTGTGGCTCTATTTCATATGCCACACAAGCTTCTACAAAGCTTCCCCTGGTTTGGTTGCTTTCAATATGGCCTCCACGACGGAAGTGGTGCACTCGGCCCTCTGGCACACTTTTTCCCGAAGTGGGGTTCTGCTCAGCGTCCATTCTGTGCCTTAGCTTCGTTGTCGTGTTACCAGTGGCAAGCAACGGGGCAAAGGTTTTGGCGTTTTCCATAGATTGTGAAGGTGAACTTCGTCCAACGCACTTACTATAATCTTTGATTATTACTAGTTCTACTTCTATAGGCGAGCTGTGACTATCATTAGCAACAGGCACGAAACGCAAAATGCTAGGGGCAAGAAACGCGTTTGCAAATTGTAATCGTTCATAGCGATGCTCCCGAGTCTTAATCAGGGTGTTCAGAAAGGTAAATTGCGATCCGGAGAATGTTACTTTTAGAAACATTTGCGATGTCAAAAAACGTCATTAATCTCTCCATGCGTACAAATGTACAAATATACAAATATTGGAAAATGAGTTTTCGTTTACCCCTACATACTTGGACCGGAAGGACTGGTGTGGATAAAACCCATCATCAAGAATGAGACGGCAGTTATAATTTTGAGACCTTCGTTTATTGCATGACGTCACAGTGCATAAAAACGGTGGCTTTGAAATTTGCTTCTGATCACAAAATTTTGCAGAACAACTTCCCACGCTTCTGCTCGACGTTGACAACCGTACATATATCAAATGGCTTGTAAAATAAAAAAAATTATTTTAGCTAAAAATGAGGACCGAAACTTCGTTGTATAAGCGCCTTAAGTTACTTTTATGTCCATAAGCTACACTTATTTGATAGCAATCAACTGTCATTTTGTAAACCGACGTAACAAAAAGAAGAGATTGGTTAAACCTAGAGTGCATCATGTCTACCCTTGGCCTAGCCAACGTGCTCAAGAGAGTTCTTCTCCCTCCTGAAAGTATTCATATTGTTGCAGCGTGAGTGTGTGCCCAGGACTACAAAAAAATGTAGCAGAATTATTGATGGAAATCGTATTTGTGCCAAAAAACTAGGCTACATTTTTTCTATTAGGGCCTGTTCATATGAGCCCGGCAGGCGGGATAACCCGGTAGGCGAGATGAAATTCATGTTGCGTTCATATGCAAATATTTCGTCCCCCATTCGAGATGACATCACATTGCGCGAAAGGGCGCGAAAATTTAAATTGGTAAACATGGTGCCGACCAAACACGTGTTTCGCAAACTTTTCCTTGTCATTTTGAGTGTTTCCGGAGTTGCTTCCGTTATATCACAACTATTAGGCGTTTTTCTACTCTGGAAAATATATGAGTCTAAACACAATCAGACGATTGTGGCGCTACTATCAAGGAAACGTAGTTACATACGCCAAAATTACTGAGATGAAGATTAAGGCAGTTGAATCGGAAAAAGCGTAGTTGCTTGTTTAAAAATGGGTGCACCGACTTGTGGTGGGAGAACATCTGGAATGGAATTGCACCAAAAGAATGCTGGAAGAAGAACTTCAGAGTGTCAAGAGTTTCGTTTGTGAAGCGCTTGGAAGAACTAAGTCCATACATATCTCCGGGTCAAGCCTCGCCGAACTGCAGAGCTTTGCATGCAAAGAAAAAACTGGCAATCACGTTGTACTTTTTAAATGACACCGGATCTGTGGGAATGACGGCAAATGCTTTTGGCATTGCCATATATACTGCATCATCAGTTATAGCTGAGGTTTGTCATGCCATATCAAAACAACTCGGCCCCAAATATATCCATTTGACAAAAACTCAGGACATGATGAGATAAAAAGTGTCAGAGTTTGTGGCAAAATATGGGATGACCCAATCATTTGGATTCGTCGATGGGACTCACATCCCCATTAAATGCCCACCAGAGCATTCACAGGATTTCTTTTGTTATAAACAGTATTCCTTGACTGTACAAGCGACATGTGATCACAGGGGATACTTCATGGATGTCGAGTGTATGTGGCCCGGCAGTGTTCATGATGGCTAAGTTTTCACTAATTCATCAATTAATGCCAAACTAAGGAATGGTACGTTACCATCAACATTTCAGACTCCTGTACGTGACAGTGCCAAAATACCCAACTACATCACTGGTGATCCAGTATATCCATTACTTACTTTCTGTATAAAAGAATACAGCACTTGTTCAAATAATGAAGAAGTGATTTTAAATAATATGTTGCGAGCTGCCAGAAACCCAATAGAAAGTGCTTTTGGATGTCTAAAGACTAGGTGGGCTATACTCACTCGCACAGTAGACTTTAAACTAAAAACAATACTAAAAATAATTTATTCCTGTTTTGTCTTGCACAATTTTTTTGAACAAAATAGTGTGTATATTGACCAGAACATAGTCTCCTCCCAGATTGAAGTCATGAAACGAAATGAAGCTGAGTTTATGAACACAGCAGATCCAGTTTACTCTGGTAATGAGAATGAAGGGATTGTTGTACGGTAGATACTGACAAGAATAATATCAAACACGCTGTCCTACTGAAATATATTATTGTGGATATTTAAACTAGTTGACATTTACACCATGGTTTATAGTACATACTGTAGTTTTAAAACGATCAAAATAAGCATATGATATGATCCCCTTACATTCAGATATATATCTGACATGTATATGTGCATGTCAGGTTATATGGACACAACTTACGTGTTTATTCATAACTATCACTATAATTTATATGTTGTCACTATGTTCATTTATTAAAAGTTGACCGACATGAAAATCCTGTCCACATCGATGAACAACTATGAAATATATGCAAAACTAACAAAGTGATGCAAAATACATCAATAATGTCATAATGTCTTGTTTCAACAAAACGATGAGTTAGGGGCTATGTCCATTAACTGATGGATCCTGAACAGTACAAGAACGATTTTGGTAAGCATTCTGAGGTATATATTGAATTGGTTGCTGATAAAACATGGTCTGATTTACAGGAAGACGTGGATGTGCTTGAAGACCACTATGAGATAACATAGCAATTGACCTAGATAATTCAGATCTAAGGTCTGATATTGCTTTGCTAATATCTTTAATTCCCTGCGCAAATGTGGCGGATGATTCATTCCTGGATTCGGCAAGGTCTTTCCGAAATTTGGAACCTTCTTTTGCATCTTCTATGAGCATTTTATCTCTTTGTGCACGGGATAATCTTTTTTTCTAGGTGCCTTCTTTTATTGTCTATGAGCTGAGGAACACAGCTAGCTTTTCGTTTGTAGTTGGGTGGCTGCGGTGATTCTTTTTCATTCTCAAGATTGGCACAAGCTGCCAGGGTTATCTCATCAGCCTCTGTTGATTTACCATCAAGGTTAGACAAGGGAGACAACTCAATTTGGGATACAATTTCTTCTTTTTCAAAATCATCTCCTCTTACACCATAAGGAAGGGCTTCAATATTGGCTGAACCACTCCACAAAAGCACTAATTTATCGTAAAACTCGAAAACGAATTTCCCACTGCCACTTCTTCTCCCTGATACCACTGCCTTCGAGAAGTTCTGTCTGATTTCTTCAACTTTTTCCATAATCCTCTTTGCTCCTTTAGTGACAAGTTCTTTTGATACTTTCATTCTACCTCCGACATCCTTTTGCTCGTCAGCAGATAATTCATTGAAATCATCAGGTAGTACTTGAACAGAAACAGGACCAAATAGCTCAGGATTGTCTTTGTATACACTAGCCATCATCAATCGTACTTCTTTATACTGCATCGGCTTATCCCCATCAAAATCTAAGCCCTTGTAAATCATCCGTGACTTATAATCCAGCAAGGTATCTAATAACTTCTCAACCATCGCTGAATCCCAACAAAAATTCTTTTTTTTTAGTTCGAACTGAACAAAGCACACGCAACAATCCCCGCCATTTTGCTATGTAAAGGTGAGTCGCATTCACTTGTGTCATTGGTTGTTAACATTATCGCATGCGCGTAAAGCACATTTCAGCCATATTTCCATATTTCACCCAGTGATTTCATCCCGCCAAGTGGGATGGCGTGTTCATATGGGAAAATTTCCATCCCGCCTCCCTCTGGTCTCGGCAAACGTTAACGATATTTCGGCAGGCGGGCCAGCGCGTTTCCTCATATGAACGCATTATAAATTTTATTAGGGAAACCCTTAAGCAGCGAGATCCCAGTAGGCGGGTAATCCCGCCAGCCGGGCTCATAAAAACAGGCCTTTAATAGGACTTTTAATGAAGAGTAGGTTGGGATTCGGCTCGTATATATATTATTGCAAAGATTTTAGGCTGGTAACCCGGACCTTCATTAAAGCATTGACTTGACAGATAAGCATATAGCAGGGAAATCTAAACATAGTACTAAGATGCATGGAAGGCTAGTTGCCGTCAGAAGTTTCAAGAAGTGGTATTCAAGCTACAACCTACTTCCCACACGCAAGGTAAACACATTGCAGTTACAAAAACTGAAATTATTCAGCTTGAAAAACAAAAGCTCTTAAACAAACAAGTCCACAAACATTTTAAAAGGGTGTATAAAAATAAAGAATTTACAACAAAGGCAGGCAGCTTTGTTCTTCAGCGCTACTTTTCAAGGTTACAAGTGCCCTGTTAATGAAATGCATGCCATTCAATATGATTTCTAATTGGGCCTATCCAGATTTGACAAAGTTTAATGGTATTTTGTCAAAATTTACGACCAACTACTGATGTATGTAAAACAATTAAGAACAGAGTAGAAATGCAGTTAAATTTACTCTATTGTTACGAACACAAACCGTTAAAAGTCGTTTAGAAAAACGGTCTGTCCTCAACTCAGGTCTTGCAGCTATCTTGGAAAAAAAAATAGGGCGAATAATACACAACTTGACCTTCAGACACACATGTCTGCGGGTCAAATTTGCTTCACCTGATTACAGGTGATTGTAAATGCAAGTAGCCTTCCATCTATATTAGTTAAATTACTCTAAGAGTAAGAGACTTGGAACGAAAACTTCCCTGTCATCTTTGAAACAAATTTGAAAGCGGCGATGAAAGTCGACTCCCTGAAAAATAACGTATTTTAGACCTGCGTGTTTTAGAGGTGGTTAGGAGCTAAATCTGTCGTGAATAGATGAAAATTCTACGTCCAAAATCTTTTCCGGGCATGCATTCAGTAAGGTGTTAACACATATTTGGACGACAACAAATAAAAAACTATTTAAGCAGAAACATTGAGACAAAACAACCTTTTTATACTAGTCATACCTTCCTAGTTTTCGTTGGTGCCTAATGTAAAACGCTTTGAAATATCCAGAATGGCAATTTTAAGTTTCTCAAGTTGAATCGTTCTTTCAAAAAGTTTATTTTACCTGCGTTTTTTTTTTATCAAAATAGGCTTTTCTCTAAACTTTCGACGCCTCAGGACTCACCTTAGTCGTTTTGAAATCGAATATATATCAATGAACTAATGGTACATGGGACGGTACCTGCAGACAAAAATTTTAACCAAAAGTCCGAGGTCGGCCTTACTCTCCTCACGCAACGGAAAGCACGGTTAAAAAACAATGCTAATAATCAGAGCTTTCCAAAGCAGAGATTTCTTGCAAATTTAGCAAAAATTCCGTATAGCAGTTTTGGTATAATTGACAATTTTTAGCAATAAAAGTTATGGTTAATGGACGACACTGCCTCTGTTAGCCTTTCGGGTTGCAAGCGCTTTATGGCTATTAAAACTAGTGCTGTGTCACGATGATATCATAATATTAAACAGTCATGAATAATGAAACTACTGTATATAATAAAGAACAAATTCACCACAGTCTACCATTATTTGCTTGCCAAAACCCGTAGGCTACTGCACCTATTATCGCTAATTATTGTTCATACGTTCTATGAATATGTAATCGATCCACAATGAACAACGATACCTAAGACAAGTATTGGCGTAAAACGAGAGAATCAACAGTACAATACCATTCTTGCTTTGGTTGCCACGCAGTAAAGACCGAAAAAGACCCACCCATTACCCTATGCCGACTGGAACATGAGGTCGACAACACACTTGTCCCATTAATGGTCAAAAGCTTTCTGGTTTGCAGGCATGCAGCAAAGAAACATTACCAACTTACTATTGTCATATAGCGTAACCTATTAACTGAAAATTAGTAACTATTGTTGCATTATGTAGTTAAGATGAAATAAATTTATTAATAATAAATTGAAGTAGTCAAGGTAATTGCTTATTAGGAGGTCGCAATTTTACCATAGATTTCACGATATTCTCTCCAGAATTTAAAAATCTCGCCTTGAGCCAATTCTATGCTTGAAAACTGTTTATCTGTATTCGGCATACGAGTATATGTTCTGAGCGATCAAGTGCTTAACTCCCGAGTGCTTGTCCTGACTGGGGTTAGGATCCAACTCTGTCAAGTATATGTGCTAGCTGCTTTCAGGACCCAGCTCCGAATCCGCGCGGTGAGAGTATATGTCTTGAGCAGATTAAAACCCAGCTGACACTGAGTATATGTTTGAATCAAATTGCTCAAGATCCAACTTTCTATTACGAGAATATGCCTTTGATTACGGAGAATCCAGCTCATCGCAGACTAACAAAGTATACATAAAGCAATTGCCTCACAATGTTAACCCCACAAAAATGTTGTGTTTTCTTCAATATCTATTACAATATTGGGCGTCTTTGGTTGGCCCTATCTATATCGGGTCGTACAGGAAATTAATAGAGTATAAACCTTATTTGTGATACAATTTTTAAACCTCCCCAGCCATAGACCTGCATGTTTTTGAAGACTTAGCATTCTTAAAACAAATTTAGCAGGGGCGTTAGCTCTTCCCCCCAAACCCCCCCCCCCCCCTTTCCAAACTCCACAGTCCCTGAGACACGCGCTAAAATTAGGCAACAATATTACAACCAAGATCATTCTTTGTTTCATAAGACCAGATACACTGTCTCTTACGTTTGCAGGAGGCGTAAACTTTGGTGAAAATAAATCAACTACCTTTTTTCCAGTTAGTTTTTTTCTCGGGAATTCTCGAGAGAAGACGCAATATTTTGTTGGCAGAGGCTTGCTCCAGAAAAAAATCAGGTTTCCTGCCAAATGAAGTGTGTATAGATATTGAGAATTGATTTAGCACAAATTACATTCTCTCGGGCTAACGAAAACAAGGGACTCCAAACTACTAGCAACTGATAACAGGCCACAAAAAATCGGAGTTTGTGTAAACATCATTAGTTGTCAGCACAAATCTCGGTGGTATTGTACTTGAAAGGAGCATCCGTATTTATAACTTCAGTAACTTATGAAAAAAAATCCCGTATCAAATTCATTAAATTTGTAGATCATCTGATCTTGTTCAGAACACTTTACGTCAAGGGAGATAACGTTTCAGTATGAGAAGATATTGTACAATTCTTCTTAAATTACAGAAATATTACAATTACGTACAGTTGCTGACCTTTTTTTATGGCTTATATATAGTAACTTTGCAGCGTATAAGCTGAATTACCTAACTACTTACAATGGTTTTTTATTGTATACATTATGTATATGAAGTTATATTACCTTACACTGTCTATTTTTACAACAATCATATTTATTTCCTAATCTGTCTATCCTAGCCCACTCTGTCAACTTTCCCTGTAGGAGGAAACCGGAGTACCCGAGGAAAACCTACGACTTTCGGCAGAGTAGTTGACAGACTCTTTTCACTTGAGAAAGTTAAGTCCACGCCGAGAATCCAACCCACAACATCAGTGGTGAAAGGAGCGTATCCTAGCGACTGCGCCACTGAAGCCCTTGATATAGACACTTTCTGTAAATCAATGAAGATGAAATTTTTGCTTCAGAAGATATATTACAAAATCTTCTTTAAATCATTCAAATACTTAAATTTGTACAATGTATAAACACGATGTTTTTACACGATTTGACTGGTGATTTAACTATTTTCAACCCCAGCGCTTCATGTGCCTTTAATCTGCATAGCAAACCTTGCCAGTATGCTCTTCATTATGAATAGCAACACTTGGCGTAAGTCGGTTCATAATCTTTCCAAATGCGTTTTTTCACTGGCTTTGCCAACCTAGTGACAAAAAAAAGCGCAGGGATTCAGGGACTCATTCACTAAGACAAGCACCTTTCACCAATGTAGTTGTTGGTTTGATCTTCAGTTTGAGGTTGACTTTCTCAAGCAGAAAAGTCAAATGTCCAGCCATTACTGTACTCTGCCGCGACTGATGCAGCCTTCCTCCAATTACACCAGCTTTCTTGTACAGGAAAAGTAAACAGAGCGGGGTTAGGATGAACAGATGCACAGGAAGAAATGAAAAATAGAAATATATTTAAAGGAATTTTAAAGGCATGTTAATGATTCCTATTTTGAGATTAAATCTGCATTATTATATTTTGTTGGTGTATGTTTACAACGCTAAAAACCAGGTAAATTGAAGCAGGACAGTGGAGGCTTTGCTTTTTTGTGTTATATTTTGCCTAAACAATTGTGAATGTATCTTTACAGAGTTTTGAAAATAAATGGTATATGTAATTTAAAGGTAAGTTTATACCTGTTTACTGAATAATATTAGCCGCAATTCGTGTGAGTAGTATAATACCTTCCATATAGCTAGGGAAGTGACGTCACGCATGGGGGGGCCGGAAAGTGACATTACCTATTCAAGTGACGTGCCGTGCACGTGCAATGTGCCTGACTGTGGTAACGTTACCAGCGTGGTCGGACCTCTGCGAAGACATAACCACGGATCAAAATGGCGATAATGTATGTTGAATAATTATTTCCTAGTATAAAAACAGATTTTCGAGTGCAGAACCATAGCTTCCACTTGCCAGGAAATTTGCTGGCAAAAGGAATTATACACGTTTGACAGGACAAATGCCAGGAAAAACATTTTGGCAGGAAAAAGAAAGGAAATTTGA